>CAUYPK010084717.1:0-30475 GCA_963574355.1 Loris lydekkerianus
TTCATGTGAAAGCTATAATTTAGCTTCATAGTAGGGCTGAGTACATTTGATACTTTTTCTTCTGTTCCTGAAGAAATAGCCATTCTTTATCAGCATACATGGGTTACTAATCTTCAAAATTAGAAAGTCTTAGAATTAAAATATATTATATATATCCCGTGCATTCCAATTTATTACTGAAATGGTTGTGCTATTGACTACCCTACAAATGGAAAAAACAATCAGGTTCAGTGATGTCAAATTATGGAAAGTTCTTGTTTTGTTTTCTGTGTCAGAGAAATTACTTAAAGAGAAGTAATCATTTATCAGTGTTCATGATGTGCTAGGCACTATGTTAAGTGTTTTGACCTATGTAGTCTGTTTAGTTCCTGAGCGGTGGATGATATGTTCTCCATTTTTAAAGATGAAGAAACAAAGAAAACAAAGACAAATAATTTAAGGACAACTGGCCTAAAATATTTCTAATCATGCTAAGAGTCTGGTCTTGCTGACATGGAGGGCAGGAGAACGTTGTGAAAAGGGTGTAGACCCTGAGCTCAGGCCTGGATGGTCTACTTATTATCTATGGGCAAATTTCATACTCTGAGTTGGCTTCTTATCTTGGAAGATGTGACAACTCAAACAACTTTACCTTTTGAGGTCATTTTGGAGAAAAAACTGAAATATAAAATGTCTTTAATTGTGTTTGGCACAGAGTAGGAACTTCACAAGAGTAGTCTCCTTTTTTTCTTTGAGTGCCATACTTAGTCACTAAACAATAGTCTTCTAAAATTAGAAATTAGAAACTAAACTCTACTCTAAAGAAAGGGTTTACTTAGTAGTAGTCAGATAATGTAGCCATCTCATGCCCAGAATTTACCAACTATAATTGAAAACCTAGTCATTTTCTAGTCAGATACTTTGATTACAAGTATAAATACAACTAGTAAACGTGTAGTATTCAAATTTGGTAGCATAAATCTATCTGAAAGTATATTTTTAACAATTCAGTAGGAGCTAAGTTGAGTGAGGCCACATTTGAGAAAATACTGAACTTGCCAGAGAAATTCCCAGATGATGGAAAATGTGGTAGATTACAACAAAATTAAAATGGTATTTGCTTATATGCATTAGTTAAAGTTTATCAACATAAGTACTTTTTTATTTTCTTCCATGAGCAGGTTTTGAGGCACCGTCTCTTTCCAATGTGTTTGACTTCTGCCATGGGGTTTAGGAATATAAAAGCTTAGTTCAAACTTCGGCTGTGAATCCTGGGTCTGCCCTCCCCTACTATGAAACTTGGAACAAGGTGTGACTCTAGCATCTTCTGTGAAATTGGAGTATTACCCACCTCTTAGTGCTGTTCTGTAATTAAATGAACTAATCTGGATGTAAGTTCTCAGTGTAGTGCCTGTCTGCCCCTCAGCCCTGAAACAAAGATGGTTAATGCTATCTTTTTAATCATATGAAAAAAATAAGCCAAAATTCCTCCTTTTAGAAAGTCTAGAGAGGGCACATGTTGGAAGGCTATAGAACTATCATTTGACTTCTGAAAGAATAAAAATAAGAATAAAAAATAAAAATAAAAAAAGAACCATTATTTGACTTCTGAGTAGAATAAAAATAACTACTTTTATTCTTATATGTCCAAAACCTCATTAATTTATTGACTTTTTGAGCTTTTCTTGAGTTTTCTACCAGACATGTGTACAGCCCTATAAAACCCTTTTTACTTCAACCTGCGCTGTAGGTACAGGGTGTATAAGAAAAGTTCAAATGGTGATCTTTTCAGTGTCTCAAAAGGCAGACTTCTATCCTCTCAAATTATATGGCCGTCATAGCTTCAATTGCCCTTTAAAATTCTTTGTTAGCTTTCCTCCCATAAACTTTATAAATCTCACTATTTAATATATAATCCTAGAACAACTTTAAGCATTCCCTGTTTTGATATTTTTAACAAACATTTATTAAACACATGTGCCAGCCAATCTACATGTGTAGAATGAACACATGTGCCAGCTATTGATACTTTGTTCCAGTGGAAGGTAGGAAATGTCTATGAGGATTTTAAGTTGTTTTTCTTTTTTCTCTAGTAAGACTATAGAGAAATTTGATCTTTCTCCTAAAATATACAAACCCTGTATTTATCCCAGTTGAATTCAAATCTTGATTATAGAGTTTGAGATCAGTTTTATAATTAATGTCTATTGAACATTTACTAAATAATTACTACATCTTAAATTGAGAGACTTAAGAGCTTATAATCTTATAAGAATGCACAAATAGTGATACTATGGTGAATAAAAATAAGCTATTAAAAATACAAACTTAGTTCTTTGGGAGTTGAATAAATTACGTATAGGAACATTTAATAGAAGTGACAAGTTGGTAAACCTTGAAAAACTGATATGCAAAGAGAAGTGCTGTATGTCATTCTGAGTAAAGCAGTGAAGTAGGAGAAAGTCAGAGAAAATAGGATGAAAACCGTAATTTGGATTGATGACTGCGTATAAAATGCATTAATAGAAGACATGACTAGAAATGTTATTGGAATCTTGTCAATGCAAGGGAAGAAAGGGGGATGGGAGAATATATTTGGAAGTTCTCAAGGCCAAGGTCTTGTTATTGACAACGAAGGACATGAACATGTCTGAAGAGAAAGGAAATAACTGACCTTTTCTCAGTGGAGGTGGAAGATGATTGCCATCATCAAGTTTCCAGATTGAGGTGTTATTCTGAAGAAAAGAGAAGAAGGGATAATTTTATCTTCTGATACAGAAACAAAGGAGGAGAGAATGGGGTCAGACTCTGACATATTGCTTTGGAGGTGACAGAAATTGAAAAAGCTGTATTCAGAAAGCCCCAGTGTCCTAGCTAGGCTAAGGGGCACGTTCACATATCTAATCACGGGGCCGTGAGCACACGGTGCAGGTCTGCTGACAGCCCTCCAGATGTCAGCAAGGCTGCTCACAGAAGGATCTCCCAGTATCGGTAAGGGATTAATAGTAAAACTCTACAGGTTTGCTACATTTTATTTTTTATTGTGAAATGTGAGGACAGATTTTTTTTTTTTTTTTCTGACTGTATAGATTACAAAGATGAAGAAAAAAGACTCAAAGCATTTAAATGACTTCACAGCTAATTAGTGGGACTTCCGCTTCCGCTTCCGCTTCACAGCTAATTAGTGGGACTTCCGCTTCTAGATTTAGCACTCTTTTAATTAGATAACACTGGCTCTAAAAAAGCCATTTTCTACTTTTTCCAGAAGCACTTAGAGTGGAAGCTAAGAGAAAAAACAACTGACAGGATGTTATATTAGTCTGCGTGGGCTACCGCGACAAAACATCACAGGCTGGGTGGCTTAAACCACAGCAATCTATTTCTCACGGTTCTAGAGACTGAAAGTCCCCATCAAAGTTTTGTAAGGTTAAGGGCTCTATCTCTGGCTCACACTGTGTGCTCATGTGGCCTTTTTTCTGTGCATACACTAAGAGAGGCAAAGAGTTCTCTCTCTTCCTCTTTTTATAAGGCCACCAATGTTATTGGATAGAGCCCCATGATTATAACCTAACTTAGCCTAAATTACCTCCTAAAGACCCAAGATAGCCATGCTTGGGACTAGGGCTTCCCCACAGGGATTTTTGGGAACATGGTTCAATCCTTGGCAAATGTACACAGTGTTGGAAATTAGAAAGATGAAAATGTAGCAAGATCAAGGAAATCAAAGAATCTGAAAGCAGCTCTAACATTGTTGAAGTGGCACATGGGCTTGATAGAAAGGCAATTTAGACTATGAGAGATATCACCACAGAGTGGGAGAGAATCACACAAGTGGCCAGGATAGGGAACAGTGGACCGGCTGAAGTCAACACATACTTAGATCCTGGACATGTATTAAACAAACACGGTGAGTTTTAAGAGACCTTAAATCATTTTAGTGGTTAGGTATATGGATTTTACAGTCTGAATGCTATGGCTTGTATTTTGCTACTGGAACTTTAAATAAACTACTTCGTTGAGATAAGACTCAACTTTCATACCTACAATTGTATTATATCTTGAAGTGTATTGAGAATAGTTAAATGAATAGTTACATGAAAAATGCGTGTAAAATTCTTGTTATATTCCTGATACATAATAAACTTTAATACATGTTAGTCCTTATTAGAATCAGGCAGGATCAAAATTAGCTGCTATGTGCATGTCTAGCCATGACCAAAAAGCAGATAAAAATATAGAAGTTTGGTAATCAGTGTGAGTAATTCTCTAAGTATCTCATTGGGAACCCCCTCCAAAAAATAATTCAATTGCCTGCTCATTAGCAAAGTTTTCCTTTATGGTCACTAGTTAATATTCAGTTTCCATCTTCAGTTATGCCAAGGGAAACCTTACAGCCTGAGATTTTCAATTTCTTTCCTGAGAGTCTAGCCTTCAGCTTCCTTGTGGCACTGGTCAGCCTAATACTAGGAAGCCAAGAGGCTTTCAGGTGATCTTGCATCCCTTTCTTTGTTGATAGGTATTATTTTGATACTGTTTTTAATTTGATTTTGATTTTTTATTTGGAATGTTTTCCAATAGTCCCCTAAAGTAAAGAATAAGATAATAAATCTCCATGTATCCATTATCTCATTTTAAGATTTATTAATATTTGGCTGATTTTTTTAAATCTATGGCCACCCCTCCAAGAAAGATTATCTTTTAATATCACATAATGATATAAAACAAAAAAGAGCATTTGAAGAATAGTCCTTGTTGGGTCTATTGACCTAAGTCTTATCTGGTACGTTTCAGGGTCACTAAACCTAATGTGCTCTCTCGTGGACAATTAATGGCACGATTCCTGTTCTTTATTTGATAACAGTATAAAAGAGAAGATTAACATCTAAGTAGACTCTTCATCATTTAATGAGGTTGCCCAAAAATGGAAAGGATTTTTTAGTTTGCATGTATTTCAATTCGCCTGTGCTCGATCACCTTTTGAAATAAGTAAAAAGCAGTCTACAGATTATTCACAGCTGCTATATCTTTTGTAAAATGCGACATTGTAGAAGAGAATTATCTGTGCTTGTTCAAGAAAGTGGGTAAAAGGGAATATGTGTACTACTAATTTGTACCTGTGGGGGCTTAAAAAATACTCATCTTTTCTTCTAGAAATGTGATCACATCTCCTAGCGTATTTCACTAGGGTTGTACTCATGTATTTGCAGTAGCTGTAACAACATTGAAATTGCATGAGTGGACATAGAAGAGAAATTCCCTGAGCACATTTTCAAGTTATGAATTTTGCTACTGGTCTATTGCCTGTTGATAATGGTGATTTGCTTCTCTTTGCTCCCACTCATCTGCTACTTGATATCATTCCTCTTTATTACAAAGTTAAGTATTAGAAAGAATGAGCAGAACCACCACAGACTTTTGATTTCCTGGTTTCATGGGGCAGAATGGAAAAGTCTCATAGCTGGTTTTAAGAAGTCTATAATTTTTTTTTTTTGTTCTTACTCTGTGTTTAGTAATTTCTCCCATTTATTTTTGAAATTTAGAATCCATATCGATACTGTTTTTAAAACAAAGAAGGCTGCTGAGGTTTGTAAGAAAGGACAATAGTTAGGATGAGGCTTGGGGTTGGAGGGGAGATAAAAATGGAAGTGTCATGAAGACTGAAATGCTAATACTCCTTTGGTATTATTAACACAATGCAGTTTTCAGGGTTCATACATCACCCAGGAAAAGGTGCTTGTGTGCCTGCCTGGGTATGAATAACCAGATCTGTTCTGATATCAAATTTGAAATGGGAAGAAGAGGATAGTTCTTTCTCATAAGCCAAATAAGAAGGAGAGAAAGGTGACCAAGGAGAAAACAGCAGAAGCAGGAGACTGCCTCCTGGCTCCTAAGTAGCTTGTAATTGCTCAGAAGTCCAGAATTAAAGCATCTAAAATAATAATGAGCTCCCCCCATTCCAGAAGTAGTGTTTGATGTTAATAAATAAGTTCTGAGTTTACACACAAACCACACTTCTTTAATACAAAAGAAGGAAAGCTGATTTGTTTGTACTTGCCCACTAATACATGGAAAAACTCTTTTGCTATTTTGCTGGTGTTTTGTGTTACATTTTCTGTATCTTTTTCTCCTCCATTTAAAACTTCCTTAAACACGGATGTCATAAACAACACTTTATTAAAATACTTTGTAAGTCACATGTCTGCTTAGGTGCACAACTTCCCTGTCTTCCTCACTTTGGCAGGTGACAAGGAGCAATTTGATACATATGTGCACTAGGGCAAGAGTCTTTGCCACTAGACAGCTTACTATTATGCAGCATTAACTGGCAAGGGGGTATTATTAAGAACACTGGGTGTAGATGCATTAATGGGCTTTGAAAATGAAACAGAGAGAGAAAATCAGACCATTCCTCACTCATGGAACACACTGAAAATGATAATTCTTGTATTTTTCAATTCAAGGATTTTACAGGTCAGCCATACGTGCACATGTGACTTTTATATTTACATCATTTGTGGGACTGTCACCATGCCCACACCAAAAAGCTCTTTGCATACACATAAGCAAAAAGCCCAAGCCAAACGATGGTCAGGATGAAACAGTAGATTTTAAGGACCTGAGCTGAGAAGTCCCCCAGCTGCCTGGCCAGTGGGCATGCAAGTGTTGATGTTGGCATGTGAGGGCTGGATGACACACAGAAGGAGCCCCGAGAGGCTATTTTCCCTTATACCGCCTCAAAGAAGTTTGGATTTTCAATTTATTTTTTAAAAGCAGATACACACATGGTAAACACTGGAATGTGAGTTTTATGCTAAATACATTTTGGTTTCAGAGCAGTTATCTCATGCTGCCAGAATAGCCCTAAGGATTAAGATAGTTTATTGGGATCAAATGCCTAGGAGATTTATTATAGTGCAGACTGTTTATTCATTCCCATTAAAATGCTGATAATGCTTATTTCCTTGCCTCTCTCTCTCCTGCCTCCTTTATTCCTTCTTTGTAACCCATATTCTATTACTTTATTTTCCTGTTTTAGGATGACTCTACTTAGGTTTGTTTCCTTTATTAAAATCAAGTCCTTGGAAGCTCTCTGACTTTATGGCTGCCAGAAAATGACAATAGTATACATGTAGCTCATTAAGGTCTTGGAAATGCTGAGTCCCTGGTTACCAATCCAGATCTAAAAAATGTTTTCAGGAACTATGTCTAATGACTAGAGATAGGTACACACTCAGGATAATTTATCTTGAAGAATCACTAACGCCCCAGCTATTATCATCTTTACTATGGAGCCAGGGAGAAGGTAATTTCTTTCAGGTATATGCTTTACTTGGATAAAAAAGGGTATTATACATTTTATAGACAAAGTCTATGTAAATTCTACATAAAACATCCAACAAGGCAGATGAGTTTACACATAATATTTCAGCTCTCAGGAAAATGGATGGCGAGATGAGAGAATATGATCACTTAGAGAAGAAACTAGAGCCCAGAAAACAATCCTGGAGGGTTTGATAACGCAGCCACCTTTGCAAGAAAGCCAACCCTCAAGTCCAGTAGGCTGTGTAGAATGATTTCATGAAATTTGCAGTTAGGCCAGGCAAATGTGTGCTATACCCTGATAAATTCATCTTGAATTTTTAGTGACTATTACAATGTCTGGCACAGACAAGATGCCCAGTAGACTTCAGGGGAAGAAACAATTGAATGTAATTGACCTATTGCCTAACACATCTCTTTTATTTTCCTTCTGCTGTTTGTTTGTTTGCTGGTACCATGCTTTAAAAAAATCTAGACCAGCCATTGGCAAACTTTAGCATGTAGGAGAGTCACCTGGAGGGCTCTTTACAACACAGACGGCTGGGCTCTACCACTGGAGCTCCTGATTTGGCAGTTCCCAAGTGAGGCCTGAGAATGTGCATTTCTAACATGCAATGGTAACACTGCACTCATCTGAGAACCACCACAGCCTATAAGATCAGGAAAGAGCAGCTATATGCTTGGGACAAAGGGGAGCTCACCTCCATTAAGGGAAAAAAGTGTTATTTAAGGTCTTACCTGCCTCATGACTCAGGTGTCTTCCAACTTGAAATTCTTTGAATCTCTGATGAATTATTTGGATACTATGATACAATAGAGAAGGACGTTTATTTACTAGAGCAAAATGACAAAATAAAAAATAGTATAGTGCATTGAGCACTTAAAATTTGTTAAGCTCTCTGCTAAACTCTTTAAATATCCATCTCATTCATTCCTCAGAACAATCCTTTGAAATCAGCCTTATTTCTCTCCTCATGTCACAGCTGAGAAAAGTCAGGCTTAGAGAGTTTAAGTGACTTGTCCAGGGTCACATTTCCACTAAGCTGTAGAATCAGAACTCGATTCTTTCCCAGTACCCAAGAACATAAATATGTAAGTCAAGTCCCAAACATAAGCCATGGTTGAGGAACCAGTATTTTTTTTTTTTTTAATTTCAAGTTACCATGAGGGTACAAACAACTAGATTACAATATTTGCATTTTTTAGGTAGAGTCCCTCTTATACTTGTGTCCTGTACCCAAGAGGTGTGCCATATACCCTTACATTGTGCCCATTAAGTGGGAACATACTCATCTCCCTCCCCTATCACCCTCCTCCTCATTTGCTCTCCCTCCCCCTAGCCTGAATTGAGTTTTTCTCCTACATGGGTATGTATTAAATCGTCTACTGGCTGCAGAAACAGTATGATCCTCAGTATTCACAGTGCCAACAGTTAATAGAGCCATTTGAGTGTTACTCCTAAAGAGCCCTGGGATATGATATCACTATCTTCCTGTTATGTCTCAGAAAACTCGGAAAAATTAAATAATCTGCCTGAGGTTACACAGTTAGCCAGATGTGAACTAAGAGCTGTATACTCTAAAGCCCTCATTGTTGATACACCACCACCAACATCCAATATTAAACATTTTTCCTAGACCCTTTATAGGTAACCCATGTTTCTTAAAATTATTATTAAAGTAACTATAAGATTTCACAAAATAAGAATCTGTTGTTTCCCCATTAATGAGAGAAGAATTCTTGTGATGAACTATCTTATATGTAGTCTCAACTTTTTACATCCGGATCCCTAGGCTTACTGGGTCCAGGAATATCTTCGTTTTTATGTTTTATGTTTAGCAAAGCAGTAGAAATACACAGATTAATAGGACAAATCAAAGCCTTGTGATAAATAACATCAGGTCCCTGCACCCACTTCTCCTCCCCTCCACCCTCATCCCACCTGCAAAGAGCAGCCACGTTCTACTCTTAGCTGTTTCCTCTGGTAATCACCTCCCTCTGGATTTCTGATTAAAATAAGCACCTAGATTTTGGCTCACTGATTTCAAATATTGTCCATCAATTTCCTAATATGGAACATTCGGATTTTGTCTTTCTGACATCTCCCTTCCTCTTTTTCATTCTTCTTGTGCAGGTATTAATATTCGTGCATTATGTATTTTAATTAAACAGTGTTTGGTAGTTTTATGAGTACAAATACATACTACATACATGTTCTCAATTTAGTATGGCAATATGATTTCATTTTGCTTTTCTACATAAATATTTGTATAATTTAGCTTTTCTTGGAATTGATAATAACCTCTTTTTTTACTCACTTGCATTACTTTGGATTTAGGTCTAAATCTTTTCATTCCCATTAATGGCTTTGAAAAATGACTCTCAGGATAAGCTTTTACATTGTGAAATCTTACTGATTTCTCTATTTTCCAAACCAAGCTCATTGCTCGTTCAGCCACCTTCACGCTGTCGACAACTTGCATTTTTTTCATCCTTTCCCATGATGGATTTCCTATTTTCTGGGCTTCATATCTTTATCTTGTTTACCTTATTCTATTTTTAAGTAAAACATTTTCTGTAGTAGCTTCCTGAAAATTGATGCACTGTATATATAATTGTTGAGAATTTGCATGTCTGGAAATATCACCATTCAGTTTACTGATAGTTTTGAGGTGAACACTCCAGAGACAAAATCCTTTTCCCTATTAATTGCATTCTTCTACAGTCTTCTACCTTCCAATGTTGCTGTTGAGTGGACCACTGCCTTTCTGGCTAGTTATCTGCTGTGGGTGACCTGTCTTTTTCAGAATATACATATTCTCTGTGCTCGGTGTTGGAAATGCCATGACATGCTTTGGTGTCTGCTATTGAATCAGCTGCTCTGTGCATTTCACAATCTTGTCAGTGAGTAGGATAAAGATTATATTCTCCAGAATTTATCAAAGAATTTCCTTCTCCCCTTTTTGACTTGTGTTCATACATTGAGGGGGATGAGAGAAAGGGAGAGAGAGAGAGAAGGTGTCTGAATTGTCTATCTGAATTTAACTAGGTGATTCACAAGAACAAATTTTTATTACACACTTCCTACTTGCAAGGCTTTACGCAAATCATGGTTCCTCCTTTCAGAGTGCTTGAGATCTAGTAAGACAGTGGTGACAAA
Organism: Loris lydekkerianus; assembly: GCA_963574355.1. Taxonomy (NCBI): domain Eukaryota; kingdom Metazoa; phylum Chordata; class Mammalia; order Primates; family Lorisidae; genus Loris; species Loris lydekkerianus. Next base: position 10,460 of record CAUYPK010084717.1, read on the forward strand.
ACTCTATACTATAATTGGGGAATTCAAAATGGCATGTATGAAAAGCATGGTAGTGCTTCAAGGGAGGCTGAAGTAACTCCAATAGGGAGGTGGGAAATTTGCTAAGAATAAGGGAATTTTTGGTGACTCAAGAATGTTTAGGAGAGTGGTAAAGGTAGGGAAGGGACTTAGCATCTGCAATTCTCTGAAGTTTGGGTGAGTAGTATCAGCTGAAGAGGTGGAAAAGGCATTCAGTCACAGACAATTGTACATGGAAGGCATAGGGATGGGAAAATGAAAAACCCATGAATAGTAACTTGGCTGAATCCCAGTTGACACAGGAAGAAATGGGAGCTAGACAAGAAAGGAAATTTCGGGCCAAACTATGGCAAGCTCTGTATGAAACTCAATTGTTGGGGGCAATTTATTTCAATTTTTTTTTCATTTACTAATTTACATTTACAGACAGATCATAGTGCGCAAACTTCTGGCTGGGTTCTGGAAAAAGGCCTGAAAGAAACAAGGTTTCTGCTATGAAACAATGACGTGTATATTACGTGTGAACATACATTGTGGTGTTCTTGTGTTTATACCTACATTTTATAAATGAAGGATGAATGAGGTAAGTTTCACTGGGAGCATAGAAAAAGGGACCAGCAAATTCCCTGGGTTGTTTAGAAAAGGTCAAAAAGAGATGATGTCACCAAGAAGAATGAAAGGCAGAGAACACATTGACCATGAGCATGGGTAAAGCACTCTAGGTGAAGGAAATGATGCATCCAAAGACACAGAAATGAGAAAGAACATGTTATTTATTCAACCAATATAGTTTTATTGGGTGCTTATTATGCACTAGCTACAGTGCTAGCCATGCTAGGGGAACTATAGGTATATTAATATAGAAGATAGTGTTCCTTCTAGGCTATTACCTTCATAAGAATAAGAATTATATCTCTTTTAATTATCATTGTGCCTGTACTTAATATTCATTAAATTAATAAATGTGAAATCATAGTAATTGGTGTTTATGGAGAAGAAAACTGCAAGATAACAGACAAGTTCATTAGAAAGATTTTCAGAATAATAAGTATAAAATGTAATTAAAACTAAGAGCATGGATAAAAGGATATATCAAAGGATACATTAATATATATTACATATACATATATCCTTATCCTTCAGCGTCTATGGGAGATTGCTTCCAGGATACCCCATGGATACCAAAATCCATGGACATGCAATTTCCTTATACCAAATGATGTCGTGTTTGCATCTAACTTATACACATCCTCCTCTATACTTAAAATCATCTCTAGATTATTTATAATACCTAATACAATGTGAATGCTATGATAGTTATTATGCTGCAGTGTTTAGGGAATAATGACAAGGAAAAAAGACTTTACATGTTCCGTACAGATGCAACCATTTTTGAAATATTTTCAATCTGAAGTTGGTTGAGTCTATGGATGAAGAATCCTGAATATGAAAGGCCAACTGCATACACACACACACACACACACACACACACACACACACACACAGTGGAAGGTAAAAAATGGAATATATGGAAATCTCAAAATCTCTGCACAAAATAAGAAAGCACTATCATTAAAGAAGAATGAGTGTCTACCAAACCAGAGGCAAATTTTATTTTTTTGTATGTCATATATATGTTGACTGGTAAAATTGAACCATCTATTAGTATCTTTGGAGAATTTTTAAGTGTCTCCTAAAATCCTCAATGCTTTCTGTTCTGCAGCCTTTACATTTGGTTCTATGAGCCAACACAAATCCCGCCTCTAGAATTGGTATTAGTACTTAGTCTTTAGTCATTGAATCCTTGTTGTCTATTTCCAAATTGAAACTCAGCTCATTCTGTGGACTTCTAGGCTGTGTGTCTCACCAAAAAGAAATTAATCTTATTGCTTCTTCCTGATAGAATGGGATCATGATCTCAGCCATTTGTGCAGCACCACAATTAAGACAACTCTATCGTCCTCACTGTGGTATTGTGATGCTGGGAAGGAGCGGCTACACAATGAAAAACCTACATTAGAGCAATGTCACCAAATCTACAGGGAAGGAAGAAGCTCCGGGATGAGAGAAACTTCACAGCTGTTCACATAAGACCTGAAAAGAACTCCAAAATCCTAAGGGCAAAACGAAGACAAATTGTTTGTCCTCAGGAGGCTCAAGGCCTTGTGAGGGACATTAGTCTCTGGAGGCAATACTTATGCTCCCCCTAACGAGCCTCGCATTGTGGCGGGGTCAGGGTGGACACCCAGCATGTATGTGTGGGATGGATGAATGCACAGGCTGTGCACTCTCTCACTGCTGTTCCCTTGACCTGGGTTGGTATCCAGGAGGTCAATGATGCCCATGTAAGAAAATTTCTTATGAGGTAATAAAAGCAGAGGTCAAAAACAGAAACCAAGGACTGCATGGGAGATGAGGAAGCAGAGTAAATGAGCAGACAGCAAACTATTCTGGAAAGATAGTTTTTAAGAGTTGTAATTTATTTTCTTGATGGCTTATTTACTTGAAAATAAAAGTCAGAGTGCCCTACAACTGTACAATGAGGGCCAGTTCTCCATATGTCTAAAAAGCATAAAAGTCAAGTTGGCAGTTTGTTGGTACTTGGTAGCCTGAAAGCTCCTGAAGGACAAGGACACACGCACTATGTATTTATTTGTCAACTAAGTTAATGGATGATAAACACATAAACTACTTGTTGGCCAATTCTGCTTAGTCATCCATGACAACAACACTAAAGACGTACAAACTGTTGGTAGTAAATGACTGAATGAGTGAATGAATAAATAAATGGAACATTAAATAGAAAAGAAAATATTCAGTATAAGTATAGCCTTCTGAATTATTATTTTAATAATCAAAGGACCTTACTGGTTTCAATACGTTTGTTTAGTTTATGCATGTTTACCAACATGTGGTGACCTACAACAATTTGCCAAGTACTTGGGGGGGAATTTAGCAGAACTGGGTCTAAGCCATCTTTTTTTTTTTTTGAAATAGAGAAAGGGTTTTGCTCTGTTGCCTGGGCATGAGTGCAGTGGTGCCATGAGAGCTTACTGCAACCTCAGATGTCTAGGCTCAGTGGTCCTTGCGGTTCAGCTTCCTGAGTTGCTGGGACTACAGGCACACACAACAACACCCAGATAATTTTTTTAAATTTTTTTTTGATAAAGAATAAGACAGGTTCTCACAACAAACTTCCTAAATTAGTCTTGAACTCTTGATCTCAATTAATCCTTGTACTTTGGGCTCCTAAAGTACTAGAATTATAGGTGCAAGCCACAATACCCAGCCCTCTAAATCTTCTGTAAAGGTAAAACACATAAATGCACCCAGAAGTAGAACTGGGTTGCTTTTTGTACCCCACATTCTCTTACCCACATGCTCTTACTGATCATCAAAGAGCTTCATCTCTCCACTTATTTTTGTCATCCAGGACAAAGTGTATCTTGTGGTGCCACTTCACATTTTACCACTCCAGAGACACAATCAATAATGCAGTAATTGCTATGCAGAAGTGAGAACAGATTGTCATGATTCCTTAACTTTCGTGGACAGCAGTGCATGTATCATGTAATTTACTTTGTAGATTGTTAACGTGATTGACACTGTGGCTTACACTGTGTCATTTTCCCTTTTGTGTGGGTAAGAGTGCATAATGCCAGCCTATGTCTGCCATCTTGTGGAGTGGGGCTCTCTCCCTCACCTTGCATTCTCTTTTCTAAATCCATCTTCCTAAAAAAAAAAAAAAAAAAAAAAAAAAATGGCAGCACCTGTCTCCCCATGGTTGTGTAACTCACTTTTGCTTTCTTTTCAGAATCAACTGAAATAAATATCAAGAAAAGAAAGGGACTCATCTTATTTAAAAATTAAAAATGACAAGATGCACCACACCAATGGTGACCAGTGATGGAAACCCCTTCTGTGTTGCTCCTTATACTGTATTTTATTTACTGCAGAAGCCAACACCCCATTCTTGGACCAGAACACAACAACCACTAACCCTATAAAGAATTTTTATAGTTTTAGGTAGATACGTTCGCAAGGTCAGGAAATACATGTTCAATGGGAGTTATCTTTCACTGGTAGCAGGCCTAACTTTGCTCAGCTGAGTGCTGAGTCCACACTACCTGGTAAGACTTACCAACGCTCAAGTGACCCATCACACTGATCACTTATAAGTTTGCCGCCTTGGTGACCAATGGACTAATTCAGGTTTTACTCATTTTTACCTACAAGGGGCTAAACTACTACAAAAAAGTCAGATAGCTACTACTATGTTTCATCCCCTAAAATGTTTCCTATCTGACTGAAATAGTCAATGATGGCTAGACCGATAAAGACAGAAATTCTGGGAAATATCACAACTATTTATAGGACACGGCTACTTATTCCATCAGTAGTTTGACAAAGGCAGGATGAGCAATTATCAAGAAAGTCTTCCAGAGAAATAGCCATATAATTCCAATTTGGAACATTGACTCACTTTTATTTAACTTAGATTTCTGGGGGAGGGGGGGGAGGAAGAATAAAAATGAGTATACACAGGGGAAATTTAAAAGTAAGTTAAAAACAGCAAAGATACCTGTCTATATAAATAGAAGATTCCATTTAACTCTTAGGCATTTCTAGGGATTGGAAATTATTTTTATTTAAACATAAAACCTATTTAAAGAATATTATAGCATATAATTTATTTTATCTTTGTAAATAGAAATTTTATGATTCCCTCAATTACTTAGAATGTTATTGCAGAAAAATGGGATATTATTTTCCACATTTTTCTTTTTTTACTTTTTTATACCTAATTTAGAATCTCTCTCTTAGGGGCTAAAACTGGCCACTACTATGTGAAGGGAAGAGGAAATACAATCGAAGACGTGTCCGTAGGTACTTAAATGTTCTCAGAGTGGAGAGTCCAGAGATCTGCTTGTTTTTCAAGGTGTACTTAAGGTACTTTGATGAGACAGGATGCCAAGTACAGGATCCCATCCATTGTCCCCTACTATGGCAATATTATTATTTTTAACATAGCATTTGTGGAATGCCCCATAAGAATTCCAGTGTTTTCTATTATTTTAGTCCAACCCAATCTACTTTTAGATTGGAAGTTAATGGTTCCAGACCCTTACATTTTCCTGAGGTCTAAGGATCCTTTTGCATTTTCTTAATCATTGTTTTCAGCCTTACTCCTCTCAAATAGCCTCAGAGCATGTATGTACATTTCCCTTTGATGAACTTTCCCTTTTACCTCTCATTTGCCCTCTTCAACCCAACTTCTCTAAAAAACAAATGTGTTGTCAGAAATGAAAGCTTTGCACATTGGGACCTCACTGCATTCAGGAGGTAATGAGTGATTCTTTCACTTGTTCACTACACTCTAATCCTAATTTCAGGCAATTCTTTTTATGATTTTATGACTTAGTGATAGTATCTCATGAATAACAATGAAGGAATGAAAGAATATCCTATCATTGCAGACTCCCTTACAAAGTGGTGACATACAAATGCAAAGATAATTGCCATGTAAAAATAAAGGCTCTTTAAAAAATACACACACACAATTAGTTGAAACTAAAAACTAGTCAAAACATATGCTTTTCATTTCCAGCACTTAAAAAGGTTGGCTTCAATACAATTAATGTAAATGGGCTTTGACCCAAGGATGTTATCACTTAGAGACTGTCATTGATGTTTAGAGAAAAGTATAAATAACGAGAGATCTACTTAAAAACTGGCAATATGCATTAGATGCAAGAAGGCATCTAATAAAAGGAGATCGGTACTTACACAGTGAGGGATTCTAGGATCAATTGTGCTTTTAATTACTTTGCTCATCAGGAACCTGATCTCAATAATCCCAACCTCGTAGGCAAGTCTTGATTCTATGGCAAAAATGATCTAGGTAGCTGGAATAATTAAAAATCACAGATAATCCCAAACCCTTATGGCAACAAATCATTAACATTTTCTCCCTTAGAGAAAAGGTTTTCTAAGAGCTACAAATCACTACAAAACTGTCTAGCTTATATCTCCATTCCTTTGATTATCCCGCTGCAATCTCTTGGGAGGGCCATGCCAAGCAGTGAAATAGTCGAATCAGGAAGGAAGAGGAAAGGGACAGACCTTCAAGGAGAAGCCATAAAACTTCCTGCAGACTGGAGTAGGACCCACAAGACCATCGGTGGCAAATCAGTCCAGGAGAAGGGTTGAAAGCAGACCGTTCACCTTTCTGTTTGGGACAATGCCCCATAGTAGAACATGAATAATTCCCAGTTTGGTAACCATGGAGATGAAATATGCAGTTTAGACACTCTTATTTTCTACTTTCATTTTATTAGCCTTAGTAATGCCAGCACACAAAATAAGACTGTTACATTCAAGTCAGGCAAAATTGCAATACCTCCTAAATTCATCTTTCTCCTTTTCATAATTTTGTTTTATTGGCATACTTGCTGCCTTATCAGTCACAGGCTGGGATAATCTATTATTTGGTAAGACCACCTTTCTCACTTCAAGTTCACTGAGTTTCTTGATTAATCATTATTTTGTCTTCCAAACTTCATTTTGTAAAATCTTAATTAATGTCTGCCTGGTCTTTATATTCTTCTTTAAGCAAAAGTCTAGAAGAGTAAGCAGGCTTTATCATTCATATTCTCCTTCTCATAGGTAAGACGTAGGCAGACTTTGTCTGCCAAAATCTGTATCAATACATGCACTTGACAGTAATTTTCATAAGGATGTTGCAAATACATTTCCCATAATGGATAAATGAAGTCCTACTTAGGAATGCCAGAGGAACATAGGCACTCATTAGACTATTGACCCAGGAGAGGTCTTCCTCTTTCAGAGGCAACCTCTTTGGCCACATGGAATAGTGACAGAGGAAGGTATATAGATCCAACAACTGAGTTAATCAGCCAATCAGTCTGGGAAATCAGTATGTAACAAATACAACAATATCATTATTGATGTATTCTGAAATCACAAAAATTTCCCCCCTTTCTCTTTTTCCTCCATCCCTTTATTCCTTCCTTCCTTCCTCCCATCCTTCCTCTTTCTTTTCTTTCTTGGTCTTTTCCTTCTTCCTTCACAAACACCAGGTAAATACCTATGAGGGGTCCCAATAAAATGATAGGGAAGAAGGACTCAGGCCTTGACTTAGAGCTTCCAGTCCTATAGGAAAGTTACTCAATTTTAAAAGTTAAAAGATGAAACAGGAAACACAGTAAAGTTGCTATAGCCCCCAGCAGTCAGTTGGTAGTCAGAGAACACTTTCCTAAGGATGTAACATTAAAAATGAGACATGAGGGCGGCACCTGTGGCTCAAAGGAGTAGGATGCCAACCCCATATGCCAGAGGTGGTGGGTCCAATCCCAGCCCCAGCCAAAAACTGCAAAAAAAAAAAAAAAAAAAAAAAAAAGATATGAAAGATGAGGAAAAGATAACCAACAAATGGTGCCGGAGGGAAGGTGAAGAGGCAGGCAATAGGAGCCTTCCAGGAACAGAAATGAAGTTGGTTAGGCTGGAACAGAGGGTGCAGATTCTCTCATAGTTGCCTCGATTCTGCTATTCTCCTTGTCTGCTTAGGGGAGGCCTCTCTGTTCTCCACCCTCTCAGGCTCTTCTGAGCAAAGAGAAATATTTACAATGTATATAACCATAAAGACTTGTGATAGATAGGTGTGTGAGGTACAGGTGTTCTATGCTTTAAGAACCCCCTTCCAAGCCTCTCTGAGTTTTATTTGCATCCTCTAATTTATCTCAGAGGCAGAAACAGAACCCTGGCTTAGGGAACAATAACACGATATATGGCTATTTGTTAAGCCATCCCAGAAAATCTCCCTTTTGTGACTTGTTATGGGGCAAGGAAATTGACACTCAAATGTGCTGTTTTCACAAATTCTGCTAAATCTGTTCCTTATGGCATTAAAATTTGTGTCTTAGTAGTAAAGAAGGCAAAAGACATTTGAAACAAAGAAGATAAAAAAGATAAGCAATGAGCAAAGAGAAATATATGCAATGTATATAACCATAAAGAACTATGATAGATAAGGATATGTGTGTGTGTATATACATGTGTGTGTGTTATCTATCTAAGTTTATATATATAAACTTACTTATCTATATATATATATGACCTTATCTATATCTGGGAAGTTTGATAGTTTTCTTACTAATCTATAGAAAATAAACAAACATGCCAATAGAAAAATGGGGGAGGCTCAGTGCCTGTAGCACAGTGGTTATGATGCCAGCCACATACACCAAGGGTGGCAGGTTCGAACCCAGCCTGGGCCAACTAAACAACTGCAACAACAACAACAAAATAGCCCGGCATTGTGGTGGGTGCCTGTAGCCCCAGCTACTTGGGCTGCTGAGGCAAGAGAATTGCTTAAGCCCACAAGTTTGAGGTTGCTGTGAGCTGTGACAGCACAGCACTCTACTGAGGGCGACATAGTAAAACTCTGTCTCAAAGAAAAAAAAAGAAAGAAAGAAAAAAAGAAAAGAAAAAGAAACAAAAAGAAAAATAGGGGAAACACGGAAACCACCTGATAAGTTCAGCCATATTAGTGCTGTGGAGAAGCAAATCATAACACAAAGACAAACAGATTAAGACAACATGAGATATAATTTGAATCCATTTAATTGGTACCAAAAAAAAAAAAAAAAGGAAATACCAAAACAGAGATCGACAGGGTTTCTAACATAGCTCTTACTGAAGAGCAAGTGAATGTAATTACTCCTGAAACAGTGTGGCATTTTCTGCTGCGGTGGGAAATCTCTGAAGGTTGCCACATCCCAGCAAGTCTTCCTCTACTTACTCCAGAGCAACTCTTGCTCCTGGTTGCAAAGGGAAGCTAAACAAGGGATGATAAACAAAATTTGGGAGAGAGCTAACTCTGGAGGGGAGGCAGGAGAATGAGATAGTTGAAAAGCATGTAAATAGATAACAAGATATTTGTAAGGTTCTTGTTCTTGGATGGCATGCTGGACTTAGGGGTGCTCTTTTATTATTAAAAATAGAACAAAATAAATAAGGGCTTTGTATAATGCAATGAGAGTGTGCTTTGGGAACCAAGGATCATGACTCATTCAATCCTGAGCACTTAAGTGCCATAAAAAGAAGGAAAAATAATTTTTTTTTTGTCTTTTGCAAATCAAAAGCTTTCGTTTCTGAAACAGAATTTAAATTAAATTAGTTATTATTATAATTCTCATTCATTAGTCTTTGAAAACTTTACTTATCTGTGGGATAGATTCATTTGGATAGAATTTATTCAGTGAAAAAAATCATTACTGAGAACAAAATAGGCATTTGGCTGATGCATGAAAATATCTCATTATTAACGATAAGAAGTTTACATTCTCAAGGGATTTTCATTTTAGCGTAGTTATAAGGTCTTTTTTTTTTTTTCATTTCTTTATTTTTTTATTGTTGGGGATTCATTGAGGGTACAATAAACCAGGTTACACTGATTGCATTTTTTAGGTAAAGTCCCTCCTATAATCGTGTCTTGCGCCCCAAAGGTGTGGCACACACCAAAGCCCCACTCCCTCTCTCCTTCCCTCTCTTTGCTCTTCCTTTCTGATTTCATTTCTTTTTCTTTTTTTTTTTTTTTTGTTATAAGGTCTTTATGAATAGCCTTGAGTATTAATAAATTAACACACCTCACATAGTAGGCTACTCTCTAGTCATTTATCTTGAAACCAAACAATAATTTTTATTTAGTATTTGTGAAATGTAATTATTATGTACCATTTGCTTATCTTCCTCCTGGATATGGAGAGAAGAAGGAAACTTTTTTCAAAGAAAGGTGATGAATTGCCAAAAGTACTAATGAAAGAAAAGCCTGATACCTAAACAATTCACCTAAGAATATAAGTCCTTTTCTAATACAATTCCTGGGTTAAAGTTTTCTTCCCTCATTTTCAAACATCATTGGTGGTTTTCCTGGTAACGCTTATCCAACAATATGAAGCACATTCTGAAAGTGTAACTTAGTACCTTCCTTTGGCTCGTTGAAGATCAGAGGGTGATATGCAAATTAGTACTTTTAATGAAGGATATTTTCTTTTTTGGGTGCATTTTTGAAGTATGAAAACAATTTAATATTAATTCTTCAATTTGGAAAATAGTGGAAATATTGCAGAAGTTGAAACATAGGAAATACAGATAGAGGAAAAACTATAATATCAGAAACCCCTGACAACCATTATACAATGAACATGGTTTTGAGAACACACAATTAAATGATCACCTTCACTGTTAAAGGCTTAAAGGTTTCAATTCAAAAAAATTTTTTTTCACAAGTCAAATTATTAAAGATGAGTTTAGGAAAGTTGCTTTTAAGCAAACTTGTAAACAAAAAGAAATAATATAAAGTCTCCAAATATGTTTTTAAAGGAAATGTTTATTTAGATAAATATATTTTAGTTAGTATGCCTTAAATAAAGTCTCCAAATTGTGCTTTGTGAGATTTTGTATTAAAATACACATATTTATAATTTTAGAAATAAGGTCTTCATATAAAAAAAAAAAACCTTTCCTATAGGTATGAATAACTATCATTAAAATTAAATACCCAATTGTGTATACCATTATTTATGGGAGTAAACAAAATAGAAAAAAATGTTATTTAAATTATTGTGTCATTAAAAATGCTATTAAAAAATAAAAAAATAAATGCCATTAAAATAATCATTATCCTTTGCAGTACTGTTTTGATCATTTTATAAACAGCAAAATATATGTTTGTCACAATTTTAACTACATGAGCCATAGTTTATGATAACTATTAAGTGTAAAAAGATATAAAATAAATAATAATGATTAAAAACTAGGAGGCAAGTGCATCATGCTTCATTATTGCGATGTCTCCATACTGGGACAGCAAGTCGTTTTTTTCTGTATTTTTAATATTTTTTATAGAAATTATGACTACCATGATAAGCAGATTTGTAAAAAAAAAAAAAAAGAAAGAAAATCTTGGCTCCTATTATTCATCCTTGTGTTACAACGGATTCCTATAAATAGATTTGCCAAATCAAAGAACATTTTCAAAATTTCTTATCTAGTGCCAATAGCCAGATGGAAAACTCTGTACAAATGTACAATCTCACCAGCAGTAAATAAGGGTGCTCCCATAAGTGTTGTGACAAGAGGATGACATAATAAGCCATAAATATTTGAGCTTCCTTTTTCCAAATTTGGTTCTAAGATACTATCTTTTTTTCTGATTGCTACATAAAATATGTGAAGGAATCAAGAAAAAAAATCACTGTCATGGGCTGTTGCTTGTAACCTTAGTAACAAGAGCACTTGGAAATTGCCCAGTGTTCTCTGATTAGGAAGCTTTGTATAGATACCCAGGAAATATAATCCCTGACAGTTTATGCAATCAAGGTAAAGAAAGTTCTCACAGCCAAGTGAGACCACTCCATAATTACCACCCTCAGAAGACCACTTCTAGTCTCTGCAGGTTACACAGACTCTCACTTTTGAGAGTAGTTTTTACTTGCATTCAGTTTTATTTGTTTGGTTTTCCCATGCTAATGTTTAAACATGATGAAATTTTAACCAGGCCTTAAGTTAAATCTTTTAATAAATGGTAAAACTATAAATTTAATCATAATATAATCACTTCTCATCTAGCCACTCTATAAGTCCTAGGAAAATAGAAAAACACGTTCTTATTCAAAATAAAAATTTCACTTCTAGTTTTATTTCATTTTTGTTTCATTGTCAATTGCAACACATCTTTGCCTTGGGCATCACTGGCTGAGAATTTTCTCTGACTGAAACATACTGATATAATATAAAACACAACAAACTCTAGAACTAGCATACCTAGATTTGACTCTTTTTCTTTGGAAAGCTGTAGTTTCTTTTACTAAAGTGAGAGTAATAATAGAAACTACCTCTTAGGGATTTTATGATATCAAACTCATGCTGGGAGAACCTCAATCTGTACCTCTCAAAATGCTGGAGAGTATTTCTTAATGATTCTTGGGTCTCATTCCAAAAATTCTGACTCAGGGTGTATAATGCAGAGCCCAGATAATTCTGACCTAAGTGGTCAACGGACTACATTTCAAAAGTTTCTGATCTTCTGACTTATTTGGGAGTCAAGATGGGGAATTTAACTCTCTTTATGTTTTTTATGTTCAATCCTACAGAAAAGGAAACAACCAGAGGGGAGAAAAAATCTTTCAACGAGGCAGTTAGTTTCCAGTTTGATCATCCCATGTTAAATTGTGAATAACTACTGACCATCTACCAAAAAGAACGTGCCTTTGGGGGTATGGAGCCCTCTGGATTTCTCTCCTAGTATTTTCCTTCTGGGAAATCCCACTGCTGTGTGATATCACGAGTAGGTGGACTGGAGGAGAAAGAGGAGCAGATCCCAAACAATAGACCCATCACCAGCCCAAGACCTGAACACTGATGGTGCTGTGTGGCTTTCACCCATCCTTTGGTTTACTGACTTAACTTCTCTGTGCCTGCTTCCTCATCTATGAAATAAGGAACTATTAGCACCTCACTCATAGCATTGTTGTGCAAATTAAGGGATAGCAGATTGAAATAGAATGACTAAAATTGAAGTGAATTTTCATTAATCATCTTTTTCCAGCTGTTTTCTTCCCAAAAGGTTCAGAGTCATTGATCCAACAACATGTCCTATCTCCTCCTCCCCCAGCCAAAGATGCTGCGGAAGATAAAGGATACAAATTATCAAAGGAAGCATGGAACACTGATCAAGCAAAATGTATTTCTCTGCCTGCAATTTTCCCCTTCTCTACCTCCCATATTAAAAACTAATTCTCTCAGTTATTCATTGCTGGCAGAGATGATTAATTTAATCTTTATACATAAAGTAAAATGTTTGGATGAAAAGAGCAAATACTCTGTAGAGGCTAATTGTAAGGCACATTTGGGTGAATAATTCATTGTGTGCCCTATAATGATACCATAGATGGTTAACCAAGAACAAACATCAGTTCTGTAAGGAGAATTAAACTAAAACCAAGTCCATCTGGCAGCAGGAAATGGATAAATCCCTTATCGCCACTCGGGATCTCAATTTGGTAGATCTTACCATGACTGGAAAAGATTTCATGTTCCCCGATTTCTGATGACCTGTCACATGTGCCTTTACTGCATCTCAGTAGACATTCTCCATATTAAGCAAAAATATTTAGAGCAGACCCTGGTTGTTAGAAATGTGTTAGAGCAAGAACGACACTGGTGAAAACGCACACTCCTACTAAGCGTGGGGACCTTGGGCATGTGACTTCACCAGATTTTAGTTTCTCACCAGTAAAATGAGGAAAACGAAACATCAGGTTGTTGTGAGGATACTATGAGACTTATCTAACACATCATTTAGTGGATTTCTGGGTTTATTACCCCATCATAGAGGATTATAAGGCTATATTATACAAAGTCAGACAATTAAATTCATAAATTCATTCTAGAAAAAGTGCTGCATACCTCATTGCTGAATATCACTATGGTCACCTTTCAAGTGCTCCCCTTGACCATCTGGAGTCACAGTCAGCAATGAGGTATGTAGCACCTTTTCTAGGAAGAGCCTGTGAATTTACCTATAGACCTCATATTGTGAAAGCTCCAATGGCCATTCCAGAAAAAGAGTTCCAAAACAGCTATGAAGGGTGGACTGGGCACTGCTATCAGTCCACAGCTTCCCAAGGGGAGCACTTTGAAGATGACAGTAGTGATATTCACCAACGAGGTAGAAGGACAAGTTCATGAATTTAATTGTCCGGCCTCATATGTGTGCATGTTCATGTGTACATATAAATACATACACACATTCTAAATACTATTTCTATCTATTTCCTCTTCCCTCATCTAGCTATTTCCACTGTTGCCACCCAGGTCTGCTCATTTCTTTTTTCAAGATATTGGTTTTTTTCTTTTCTTTCCTCTGCATGTTTTATATCCTCATCAACAAATACAAAAAGGAAACAGATGGAGAGATTATTTTTCTCACAACTAGCTAAAAATGCAAATTTTAACACCCTGGAAACCAGGATTTAAAAAAAAATAACACAAGGTGACATGGCTAAGATACTATCAATACTGCCAAACTGGTATAATCTCATTACAAATAAATATTTCAAAAGTAATAGCCATCAATGTGTCCTTCGACAGCTTTTGTTCTCTGAAAGTGTATCCCAAAGAAACAATTCACTGAAATGAAGTTACAGTGAAACAATTAATCTCTACATAGATAAACCTAAAATTACAAAAGAAAACCTAAGTGGAAAGTGGTATAACTTACAGCACAACAACAACAAAAAAAGAAACATTACATCATCAAAAATATTAAAACATGACAAATATTTGGTATTACAGAAATACAAACAAGGTAATAAATTGTATATCCTAACTCTGACTAACCTGTGTATACATAAAATTTATGTAAAAAATGAAAAAACCTCTTTCGAATAGGTGAAACTATGAGCGATTTTTACAACCACAATTTTCCTGGAATTTTTTTATTCTGGATTTTCTTTACTGAGAAGTGAGGGTTTAAATCTGATGTGCTCTGCAAAGGCTTCCCAAGATATTTGAATTCTATGTATGTTTTCTTCCCTTAACATGGAATACTATTTAGCCACTAAAAAAAAAGACTTTACATCTTTTGTATAAGCCTGGATGGAAGTGGAACACATTATTCCTAGCAAAGCATCACAAGAATGGCGAAATAAGAATCCTATGGACTCAATTCTGATATACGAACAATTAATGAACTAGCACTCTGTGGGGGGTGGGGGATGGGGAGAGCCAAGAGAAGGAAGGAGAGAGGGGATGGGGGGTGGGAGGGAGTAGTTCACCTTTTGGGGGTGGAACACTATTATAAGAGGGTCTTTATCTAACACAAGCAATCAGTGTAACTGGGTTCTTTGTACTCTCAATGAATCCCCAACAATAAAAAAAAAATTAAGTATACCAAATTTGCAATTAGCCTCAAAAAATCAAAATACAATACCATTTAGTCTTAGTTTTTATTGTGAATCTTATATTAGAGTACTTTTATCACTCTCTACTTAACTTCTCCCCTGTTAATCTTTTTGAGGAAGACTCAGAATCCTTTAAGGAAAAATGTTGGCTATCTCCATTTTAAAACTATATCACAATATCTAGCTCAGAATCAGAAACGAAGTAGGTTTTGAAACTTATGTCCAAATTGCTAAGGGTATTTGATCTTGGGGAGAACAGGGCTAACAATTGGGGCTGTCAGGGTGTAAAGATGTGGCCCCCTCGTGCTAGCACCTCGGGGCGAGGGGGGGGCAATGGGGCTGGGTTTGGAACTGCCAAAAGATAGAGACTATAGCTGTCTTCTGCCGCTTGAATAAAGGACTTTGGGTGATGGTTACAGTAATAACAAACAGGAATAGCAAACAACAAGGTAGGAGCAAGTCCCCAGATTCAACCTGGGAAAATCTAACAAAGGAAAAGGCATTTTGCCACATCCAAGAGCCAACCCAGCAAAGACAAAGCATAAAAGGGCAACAAAGAAGAAAGACAATCATTCAATAATCAACACAGTTCTGTCCTTAAAATAATGTTGGCCACCCACATTGCCAAAAAAGCCATTACTTTGCCTTTTCTTTCCTTGTTTTCTCTGGCTTTCCCTGATCCACTGTATTTTCTCCAACCTCTCACAAGAAGCTTGTTCTTTCTTGCATTGTACCCTCCTGAGCTCTGCCCAGACAGGCTCAATGTTGGCACCCCAAGTCAGCCATTAAGCTTTACAAACAGCGGTAGGCTCTGGAAGGAAATCATGCCACTCACTTGGGGGACAGATGCAGCTGCAGCCAAACTGGGATTTCTAAAAGGCATTTTGTCCTTGTGACTTTGTTATGCATGTTTCCATGACATCTGTGCATATGTGCCAGCAGATGCTAGGGTGGCTGCAAAGGTGAGGTTTCTGGAAGGAGGGAGGCCTTTGCAGTGTCTCACTGTGGGAAAACGCATGTTTAACAAGGGAAAGGGCAGGAAAATTCGGTGGCTGAGGAGGGTAGATGCATGCAGATTCAGGAAATGAAGGCAAGGTCATGAAACACTCAGAGATTTCATAACAGAAGAAGAATTTTTTTCTATTCCCATTTTAAAGCAATATAGGGTGGCCATAAAGACAAGTGATAATTTGCAAACGAACTTTATGGCCACCCTGTATATATTGCAAAAGTAATAAATGCTTGTTTTATTTTCAAAAACGGTATATTAGTGTGCAAAGAAGTTAAGTTCCCTCTCTGTTGTTTCCAGCTACCAGGTACATTCACTCTTTATTTCTTGGTATTACTTAAGGCTTTTTCTATGAATGGTTCCCTCCCACACAGACTTTGGACTCGGCCACTCAACTTGCCAATGGATAACAGAAAATATGACACAAGTAGGAGTTTGAGAAGCATCAGAGTTTGCCCTTTCTTGCTGCTGGAAACCCTTCTAGCATCACAAGCCGAGGCTTGTCTCCTGAAGAGTAAGAGTTTGTGTAGAGGGCGGTGCCTGTGGCTCAGTCAATAGGGCACCAGCTCCATATACCGAGGGTGGCAGGCTCGAGCCCAGCCCCAGCCAAACTGCAACAACCAAAAAAAAGTTCAAAAAATTCTAAGACTACATGTAAGTCTAAAGAATCCTTTAATCAGTAGCCCACCATCCCAGTCCCTCAGCTACTATCATCAGGGGCTATGCCTCCTTCTGGATCAATGCCAGCTTTGTGAATTGGAAAACAGAAAATTTTACTTTTTCACTTGTAACTTTGTATTTGGTCAACACGGGAATGACAGGAAAATATGTCTCAGAAATATCCCTGTGCCGGTGAGCATCACTCTATTCCTATACCCACACACCAGACTGTTTTACCTCCTAAAAGCTTTATGATATGATTTGAAATCTGTTAGATCAATGTATGCTGTTTCAAAACTGTCTTTACATTTTTTTACATTTATTCCTTTACTTGCATTGTAGACTCACCTAGTTAAGAGAGATGAAAAATCTTGTGGGGCTAATTTTTGGAGATTGCATTAAATTTATTAAGTTTGGAAGAAATGATGACTTTATTATATTGCATTTTCCACTTGCGAACATGTGATATTTCTTTTTTACTTAGGCCTTTTCACTGCCTTTAGCAAGTTTCTATAATTTTCAACATGTTATTATACATTTATCTCTAGATTTCTCTCTCAATGCTTTGTATTTTTCATTGCCATCAGAAAAAGGATCTTTAAATCTATTACATTTTACTGGGATGTAAGAAAAATTCTGGATTTTTTTTATGATTTATTTGTCAGGCCTCTGTGCTGAGCACTGTTACTCATTCTGATAGAAAAATGAGGACAATCAGCTGACAAATTCACGATCTTATCACTTGTAAACAGCAACAGTTTGACCTCTTCCTTTTAATACATTTTGTTCTTATTAATTTGGAATTCCAGAGCAAATATTAAGTAGCAAAACAATTAGCAGGCATTTTTATCTTGTTCCTGACTTTGATGGGAGTATTTCAATTCACCATTGACCATGATGTTGGAAATCTCATATCAAATTAGAGTTGCTTCTTAATTCTCATTTGCTTAGACCATTTAAAAAAAATTTAAGAATGGCTACTAGACATCATCAAATGCTTTTTAAAGTATCTATTGAAATGATCAGTTTTCCTCCTTATTTGTGTACTAAATTACTATGTTAATAAATTCTATATTAAAGTCCTCTCGCATTCCTGAGCTAAACCTTGCTTAATCACATTGTATTATTTTCTAATATGTTGCTATGCTCTATTCATCTTAGATATTACACATTTGTTCACGAGTAACATTGTTCAGTAATTTTATTTTCTTATTCTTATCTTATATCTTTGACTAAATATTTTTTTCTTTTCTTTTTTTTTTTGCAGTTTTTGGCCGAGGCTGGGTTTGAACCTGCCACCTCTGGCATATGGGGCTGGCACCCTATTCCTTTGAACCACAGGCTCCACCATTGACTAAATATTTTGATTTTTAAGTCTAGTCAATGCTACATAGACAGGTTAATATTTACTTTTTTGCTTTTTATAATCTAAAATTTGAAAATGATATTGAAGTTACAGTGTTATTAGTGTATGTGCATTGTGTATGTGTTAAGTTCAAGTAAATTCTTCTTATCTGTCAGTCATATATACATCTATCTATCTACAATTGGCTTTTCTTTGTAATTTCTATTCTCATCCACCAAAACAGCTGCTGAAATTTCTAGTTCTGTCTTCAATGCCTCTCATTTCTCTCTCTCTCTCTTTTTTTTTTTTTTAGCTTTTCAGATAGTAGTAATAATAGCCATACAGCTCTTTCCATACAGGCAGTGTTCCCAATGCTCTACAATAAACTATATAAACTCAATTAATTTCCATAACTACTCACTTCTGGTTAAATAGGATAAGATTGATTCAGGAAAACAAAACCACAATAGATATTTCAACAGAGAAAACTAATATAGGAAATAGGTTGAGATAAGTTGAGTCGGTGTTGAAACATTGAAAAAGGAAAATGAACGCACTCAGGTGAGTCTGAGAGCACAGAAGTCACAATGTATGACCCTCACATGTATGAGACGGAAAGAAAGGCAACGAGAACCTAGAAACTACCCAGAACTCTGGGTAGGGGGTGCCACTCTGGGTAGTGCAGGGAAAGGAGGGGGGCTCCTAGAAATGGGGCAGTGCCCATTGTGCTGATATTGGTGGGAGAACATAAAAAGCCCCATTCTGAAATGCAAAAAGAGAGTGGAGTCTAGAACCAGCTGCTGCTGCCAGGATCACTTCCTGCTCCACCAGCAAATTAAAAGTTCCTCCCCCTGCCTCCTGCCTCTTAGTCATGCTTTTGTTCCCTCTATGAACACAACTTAAATAACGAAGTGTTAGCCCAGCTTCCCAAAGAACAATATTAGAAAGTATATTTGAAGCTCAGAGAAAATAGCTTAATAACGAGTAGAAAACATTTAAATAATTTTTCGAGTGTTACACACATGGTAATTACAGAACTAGCATTAAAATCCAGGCAGTCTGTTTCTGGAGACTCCTCTCAATCACCATACCATGCTGCCTCTACAACTGTTGGAAATCTAGAAAATTCCCAGGCTCAGTGTTCCAGCTCGCTACTTTTTCTTGCACTATGGCCTTCTGTCCAGCCCAGGTGAGTTTTATTTCTAGGACAAGAGTTTTGATTTTTCCTATCTGTCAGGTTGATTTTAGTGTGGGTCGATTATCTCCTTACATTTCTGAGGATATAAACTGTGCTTACTCTACACTTCCTGTTCTGCTTGCTCTTCTGAGTCTCTGTCCTGGAGATTAAGGTCTTCTTTCGTTGAGGAGCAGCAAAGCATTGACTGTCCTGGGGTGATAGGTGACTGACTGGCTTGAAGTGCTCTCACCTTGGTAGCTGAGACACACTGCGGGGTTGCCTGATGGGTGTGTTTGTGAGGGGGGCTGAGATAACCACTGTGGATGTGCCCTCAGCAGCTCCCGTTTAGGATGGAGAGGCCCAGGAGGCTATGCCATGCTTACAGAACCACAGCAGTCAGCACTACCCCATTTCTTTAACTCGAAGTTCTGACTGCATAACCTCTCCATTCCTCCCTGAGTCTGACCCCTGTGTTGCTGCTTTCTTCCCAAGAAGCAGAATAGGCACATAGAGACCTGCTCAGACCCCTCTCCCTGTTGCCCAGTTTCTTTCTTTTCAAACTCCTCTTATTCCTGGTATTCACACATATAGGCTCCTTTGGCACTGTTCCCACATTTTCTTTTCTTTCTTTTTTTTTTTTTTTATTAAATCATAGCTATGTACATTGGTATGATCATGAGGCATCATACATTAGTTTCACAGACCGGTTGACACATTTATATCACACTGGTTAACATAGCCTTCCTGGCAATTTCACACTTGTGTTGAGACATTTACATTCTACATTTACTAAGTTTCACGTATACCATTGTAAGATGCA
>CAUYPK010084718.1:0-21209 GCA_963574355.1 Loris lydekkerianus
TGGAATATTATGCAGCCTTAAAGAAAGAT
Organism: Loris lydekkerianus; assembly: GCA_963574355.1. Classification (NCBI taxonomy): domain Eukaryota; kingdom Metazoa; phylum Chordata; class Mammalia; order Primates; family Lorisidae; genus Loris; species Loris lydekkerianus. The sequence continues at coordinate 30 of CAUYPK010084718.1, forward strand.
GGAGACTTTACCTCTTTCATGTTTGCATGGATGGAGCTAGAACATATTCTTCTTAGTAAAGTGTCTCAAGAATGGAAGAAAAAGTACCCAATGTACTCACCCCTACTATGAATCTAGTTTAGGGCTTTCACATGAAAGCTGTAACCCAGTTGTGACCTGAGAATGGGGGGAAGGGGGAGAGGGAGGGGAGGGAGGGGGGAGGGGGTAAAGGGATCACACATCCAGTGCATCTTGCAAGGATATATGTGAAACTTAGTAAATGTACAATGTATATGTCTTGGCACAACAATTAAAAAAACGCCAAGAAGGCTATGTAGACTGGTGTGATGAAAATGTGTCAAATGGTTTATGAAACTAGTGTATGATGCCCCATGATCATATCGATGTGCACAGCTATGATTTACTAAAAAAAAAAAAAAAGAAAAGAAAATATATGTCTGGGGAAATATTTTATGAAGAAGATATCTGTGGCAATTGCAAAAACTACACAAATAAACAAATGGGAGTTAATTAAACTGAAAAGCTTCTGTAGAGATAAGGAGACAACGACCAAAGCAAATAGACAACCTGCACAATGGGAAACGATGTTTGCATATTTTGAATCTGACAAAAGCTTGATAACTAGGGTCTATAAAGAACTCAAATTAATCAACATGAAAAAAGCCAACAATCCTTTATATCATGGCAAGATGAATAGAACCTTCTCTAAAGAAGACAGATGAATTAGGTGGTGCCTGTGGCTCAAAGGAGTGGGACGCTGGCCTCATATATCAGAGGTAGCGGGTTAAGACTTGGCCCTGGCCAAAAAAAAAAAAAAAAGAAAAAGAAAGAAGACAGACGAATGGCTAATAATCCTATGAAAAATGCTCATACTCCCTAATTATTAAAGAAATGCAAATCAAAACCACCTTGAGGTATTATCTAACCTCAGTGAGAATGGCCCACATCCCAAAATCTCAGAACTGCAGATGCTGCCATGAAAGTGGGGAGAATTGAACACTTTTGCACTGCTGGTGAGACTGGAAACTAATGTAACCTTTCTGGAAGGAAATATGGAAAACAGTCAAAGAACTCAAGCTAGACTTCCCATTAAATCTTGCAATCCCATTACTCTGCATTTATTCAAAGGAATAAAAAATGTTTTACCATAGGACACTTGCACTAGACTGTTTGTTGCAGCTGAATTTACAATAGCCAAAATATGGAAACAGCCTAAATGTCCATGAACCCAGGAATGGATTAACAAGCTGGGGTATATGTATACCATGGAATACTATTCAACTATTGAAAAAGATGGAGACTTTACATCTTTAGTATTAACCTGGATGGAAGTGGAACACATTATTCTTAGTAAAGCATCACAAGAATGGAGAAGCAAGAATCCCATGTACTCAATTTGGATATGAGGACAATTAATGACCTAGTACATGGTGGGTGTGTGGGAAGGGCAGAGCAGAGAGAGGGAAAGAGGGAAGAGGAATCACATTGTGTGACACACCTTTTGTGGAGAGGACACAATTAAAAGAGGGACTTTACCTAACAAATGTAATCTGGTTATTTGTACCCTCAATGTATTCTCAACAATAAAAATAAATATATTATTTTTGGGTTTGTTACATACACTAATGAAAGGGAAATTGAAGAAAATGTATAAGCACACTAAGGAAGTGTTTAATGCACATTAATACAAACAAGAATTATGACAAAATAATAACAAAACCTTTTATTATTAGCCCTCATCTTTTTTTTTTTTTTTTTTTTTTTTCTGCAGTTTTTGCCTGGGGCTGGACTTGAATCCACCATGTCCGGTATATGGGGCTGGCTCCCTATTCCTTTGAACCACAAGTGCCTCCCTAGAAACATCCTTTTAATTGCATTTTCCCTTTGCTTAAATGACTATAAGAACCACATTCATTACCTTCCAAGGTGGTTCAAAGTGCACTAGATTGAAATTGTTTTTCTGTTTTGTTCTTTCTTTTTCTTTTTTCTTTTTCTTTTCTTTTTTTTTTTTTTTTTTTTTTTTTAGTGTCAAGGGAGGAAAAAGGGAGATAAAAAGAGGGGATCAGTGAGGGAAAGCAAAAGTGACAGAGTGTCATTATTTTTTGTTGGAACAATGCAAATGTCAGTAAATTAACATTTAGTTTGTTTTTATTCAACTTTTAATTAAATCTTAACTGTATGCATTTATGGTGTACAATATAGTGATTTGATATACAACATGGAATGGTAAAATCAAACTGGTTGACATAATCATCATCTCACTTACTTTATTTTTTGTGGTAAGACATTTAAAATTACTTAGTTACTTTGAAATATAACCTTGCACTGTGCACATTAGGTGAGATTGAGACCCCACCAAATGTTGTCCCTCCTCCCACCAATGACCTCCCCTCTTCTTCTCTCCTCTCCCTCCTTTTCATCCCCCTTGTTAGACGATATTTGTGTTTTATCATTTGTGTGAGAGTGTAAGCATTTATATATCAGTTTTATAATAGTATTGACTATATTTTAATCATGAGACACTACTAAAAAGAATATGTTTCAATTCCATACAGATAAGCATAAAAGATGTAAAGTCTTCATCTTTTTATGGTTGAATAGTATTCCATGGTATATATATACCATAATTTGTTAATCCATTCATGGTTTGCTGGGCATTTGGGCTGCTTCCATGACATGTCAATTATGAATTAAGCTGCAAAAAAAATCCTAGTGCAAATTTCTTTGTTGCAAAATGATTTTTGTTCATCTGAGTAGATATCTAGTAATGGAATTGAGGGATCAAATGGTATGTCAACTTTTAGTTTCTTGAGAATTCTCCATACATCTTTACAAAAGACTGTATTAGTTGGAAGTCCCACTGGCACAGGAGAAGTGTTCCCTTCTCTCCACATCCATGCCAACATCTGCAGTTTTAGGACTTTGATGTCAGGTAACCTTACTGGAGTTAGGTAATATCTCAAAGTGGTTTTGATTTGCATTTCTCTGATGATTAAAAGTGATGAGCATTTTTTCATGTCTTTTTGGCTATTTGTCTTTTTTAGTTTCTTTTATAGTTTCTTTCTCACAAATAAATGTGTTTTTTTGTTCTTTTCTTATATATTAATTTGAGTTCTCTGTAGATTCTAGTTGTAAGACCTTTGTTGGAATCATAACATGTAAAAATCTTCTCCCATTCTGAAGGCTGTCTGTTTACTTTGGTTTTATTTCCCTTAGCTGTGCAGAAGCTTTTTAGCTTGATCAAAGCTCAGTAAAATATTTTTGGTGCTGCTTCAATTGCCGGGGGTTGTCTTCCTCAGAAAATATTTTTCTAGACCGGTATTTTCAAGCATTTTCGCTGCACTGTCTTCTAGCATTTTTAGTTTCATGTCTTAAATGTACATTTTTTAATATAGTAAGAATCAAGTTCCGTTAGTGGTGAGAGGTATGGGTCCAGTTTCAGTCTTTCACAGGTCGCTAGCCAGTTCTCCCAGTACCATTTTTTGAATAGGGATTCTTTCCCCAGGGCATGTTTTTGTTAGGCTTATCAAATATCAAATCACAATATGTGGCTGGGTTCATCTCTAGATTCTTTTTTCTATTCCATATATCTACATCTATATTTTTATGCCAGTACCCTGATGCTATAGATTTGTAGTATAACGTGAAATCTGGTGGCATGATGCTACCAGATTTGTTATTTCTAAGTAACATATTGGCTATTTGAGTTTTTTCTGATTCCATATAAAACTAAGTAGTATTTTTTCAAGTTCTTTATGGTATGACATTAGTACTTTGAAGGGGATTACATTAAATCTGAAAATTGCTTTGAGTACTATTAACTTTTTGACAATGTTGATTTCTTCCCTTGGTATGTTTTGGTATATTTCTTCCCTTGGTATGACCTTGGTATGTTTTTCCATTTGTTAACATTTACTATTTCTTTCCTCAGGGCTTTATAGTTCTCATTATAGAGATCTTTCATATCCTTTGTTAGATAAATTTCTAGGTATTTCATGTTCGTTGGGACTACTGTAAAAGGAATAGAGTCTTTGATTATATTTTTGGCTTGACTATTGTTGGTATATATAAAAGCTACTGATTTGTAGGTATTGATTTAGTATCCAAGACACTGCTATATTCCTTGATCACATCTAAGGGCTTTGTAGTTGAGTCCCTGGGCTTTTTCCAGGTATAAGATCATCTGGGAAAAGAGAGAATTTAACCTCTTCTGTTCCTATTTGAATATTCTTGCCTGATTTAGATGGCTATGATTTCCAGTACTGTGTTGAATTGTCACCATGACAATGAGTATCTTCGTCTCGTTCCTGATACGAGTAGAAATGTTTTCAATTTAACTCCATTCAATATTATTTTGGCTGTAGGTTTTCTGTAGATTCCCTCTATTTGTTTAAGAAATAATCACTTCTAAGCCTATTTTGTGTAGTGTTCTAATCATGACAGGGTTGTAGATACAATCAAAAACCTTTTCTGCATCAAGTCACAGAATCATGTGCTCTTTGTGTCTGATTTTATTTATGTGGCATATTATATTTCTACATTTATGTATGTTTAATCAACCTTGCAACCCTGGGATAAAAGTAACTTGATCATGGTGTTTAACTTTTTGATGTGTCATTGAATTCTGTTTGCTAGGACCTTACTGATCCTTGTTGTATCTATATTCATTAATGATATTGGTCCATAGTTTTCATTATTTGGGTCCTTTCCTGGTTTGTAAATCAGGGAGATAATTTCTTCATATAATGTGTTGGGGAGGATTCCTTTCTTTTCTTTATTTTGGAAAAGTTTATGTAATATAGGTACTAATTCTTCTTTGAATGTTCAGTAAAATTCCATTTGTTAAACTATCTTATCCTAGGCTTTTCTTTGGGGGAGATTTTGTATAGTTGATGCATGTCAGTGCTTGATGTAGATCTATTTAAAATTTCTAATTCTTTCTGGTTTAGTCTGGGAATATGATGTGTTTCCAGTCATTGGTCCATTTCCTCTATATTTTCATATTTCTGAGAATAAAGTTTTTGTAGTAATCATTAATGACTTTTTGAATTTCTATGGTATCCATTATTATTTCCCCTTTATTGTTTGTGACTGAAGTTATTAATGATTTAATTTTTCTCTTTCTGATTAGTCTAGCCAAAGGTTTATCAATTTCATTAATATTTTCTAAGAACCAAATTTTACTTTATTGATTTTCCAAGTGATTCTTTTGTTATCAATTTCATTTATTTCTGCTCTAATTTTGGTTATTTACTTTCTTTTTCCAGGTTTGTGGTTGGATTGATCTTTCATTTCCAGTTGCTTAAGATAGCCTATAAGGTTGCTGACTTGCTTTCTTTCTGTTTTCTTGATAGAGGCTTCTATTGCTATTAATTTCCATCTTAGAACTGCCTTTGCAATATCCCATAGGTTTTTATAGTTTGTGTCTTCATTATCATTTTGTTCCAAAAGTCTGATCATTTCCTTCTTAATCTGATCATTGACTCAGCTATTATTCAGCCTAAGGTTATTTAGTTTTCATGACTTTGTTTGACTGTAAAATTTTCTATTGATGTTGAGTTCAACTTTTATTCAATGATGGTCTGAGAAGATACAAGAAATAATTTCAATTCATTTAAATTTCTTGAGTTTAGACTTGTGAACTATGATATGATCAATTTTGGAGGACAATCTGTGGGCTGATGTGAACAATATGTTTTCAGTTTTATTAGGATGAAATGTTCTGTAAATGTCTCATAAGTCCATTTGTTCTTGGGTCAAGTTTACGTTCAGTATTTCTTTGTTTAGTTTCTTTTTGGAGGATCTATCCAGAACTGCCAAAGGGGTATTAAAATCTTCAGCTATTATAGTGCAAGAAGATACCATATTGTTCAGATGCATTAGAGTTTTGTTTTTGTTTTTGTTTTTCATAAATTGAGGAGCACTTAGGTAGTGTGCATTAATGTTAATTATTGAAATCTCTTCATGTTGAGTGTTTCCCATGACAAATATGTAATGTCCATCCTTGTGTTTCCTTATCTTTGTTGGGTTACAACCTATTGTAACTGCAAATAAGATTGCAACCCCTGCTTTTCTTTGATTTCCATTTGCTGTATTATAGATGTCCAAAATTTCACTCTAAGTCTTATTTATCCTTTAAAATAAGATGAGTCTCGTATAGGCAACAGATACCTGGCCTGATATTTTTTTATTCAGTCAGCAAACCTGTGGCTCCATAGAGGACAATTTAAGCTGTTCACATTAATTGAGAGAATTGGTAGGTATAGTAGTGTTTTGACTATCTTGTATTTCAAATGTCCAGTGCATATCTTTAACCCTCATCATTGTGGAAGCTAGGTTTTGTTGTTTAAAATCTGGGTGAGTTTAATTGGAGATAGACCATTGTGCTGATCATTATGGAAAATGGGTCTGAGTATTTCCTGGAGAGCTCATTTAGTTATGGCAAATTTCCTCAACATATGGATATCAGCAATGTATTTGATTTCTTCATTACAAATGAAACTCATTTTAGCTAGGTAGAGGATCTTGACCTGAAAGTTGTTTTTGTTTTGGAAGATTGAAGTTTGATGACCATCCCCTTCTGGCTTGAAAAGTTTCCGCTGAAAGATCTGAGGTTAACCTAATATTTTTCCCATTGTAGGTAAGACTGTTCCTATGCCTGGATGCCTGCAGGATTTTCTCCTTCACATTAACTTTGGCAAAGTTAATTACAATGTGTCTATTTGGATTGAGTCATGCTGGAGTTCTGAAACTATCTACTATCTGGATTTTGGTATCTCTTGCAGTGGTTGGAAAAGTATCCTTCATAATATCTTGATGTAGAGCATCTGTGACTTTAGGACCATCCTCTTCTCCTTCAGAAATCCCTATAGTTCAGATGTATAATCTTTTGGAGTGATCTCCCAACTCTCCCAGGGAATGTTCTATTCGTGTTTTCCTTTTTTCTGCATGCTCAACTCCATTACTGAGGGACTTCACTGTATTTTGAAGCTCTTCAAATCCCTTTTTCATTTCCTTAAGTTGTGATATATCTTTTCTCATTATGTCCACATTCTTGGTGACTTTGTCCTTGAAATCATTAATTTCTTGAGACAACTTTTGAATTACCTTTTCTATTCCTATTTATCTTTTCCTCCATTGTATTCAACTTGTTTGCTGTCCTTATTCTGGGTGCTATTTTTGACATTTCAATCATTTCTCTATGAATGCTATCATCTTTTGTATCTGCTTTGTCATCCCTTCAGGGGGTTGACCTACTCTGATTATTCTTCTCACCAGAGTTCTTCAGTTGGTTCCTCCCTATGAGTATTTTCCACAATTTGGCAATTAAAACTGGTGGGGTGAGACTGGAATGGTGGTCCCAGGAACTGGAGCTAACCAGCCCTTTACCAATGAGCTGGGGTTCATGATTGTGGTTTTTCCCCTACAGTATTACAAAGGTAACTTTTGGAGCTGCAGCCATTCTGAGGACCTGCTTAGTGAGATAATGCAAGCTGGATGTCTGGATGTCAATCTGCCTCTACTCAATCCTAATGAGTCACAGTATTAGGCTGGAATGTCAGGTGGGGGGAAATGCAAACAACTTCAGTGCCCTTTCCCTCACTGGCAACAGCTAGAAGAGGACAATTTTTCACTATCCCCTACAAAATAACCATTTCTTAACCTAAGAGGGTTTCCTGGTGGACAGCCTAGGACAGCCTAGAAAAAGTTCTAATAAAATTGTCCCAGGCAGTACAATGACTGCTTGTGAGAAAGAGTTCAAAGAGTTTCACGCATCTGGAAACTTGCTTAGCATTCCATCTAGCACATCTGTGGGGCTGGATCCTGTTCCCCTGTGGCAGATATGGGAGTCAAGAAATTTCATCCGCCAAAGTTGAAACTAGGGAGTCAGTGCCTCTGCACCCTCCATGCACCATTTCTACACATCCCTCTCTCCCCTCACATGATTCACTCCCTGTGCTTTCCTTTCTCCCTGAACCCTCTGCTTCCATAGGACTCACTGTTTCTGCATTGCTATCTGGGAGTCCACACAATAACTAGGTCTCTTGGCAAATTTACCAAAAACTCTGGGCTCTGCAGGGGGTAGACCTTCAGGCAGCCAGGCTAGGGGAAATGGGTGAGGTGTGTGTTCAGAATTGCAGGGAAAATATTTTATCACTTTTATGCTGGGCAGGATGACACCTAGTATCACTGGTGGAACCTCCCTAGAGGAGGATGTCCATGGTTTAGAGGCTCTGTCCTATCGGTAATGTGAGAGGTCTGAGATAAGAATTTAATAATATTCTTGTTGTTAATATTACAATAAACCATAATGATATATTAACATATATGGTAATGAAATTGATGATAATTTCAAAATTTACTAAGATTTGAAATGCTGCAGAAAAAAATTGAAGTGACTAAAATGTTAACTAAAAATGGACAATTCAATAAAAGGAATTCAAAGAATATATATGTTACATAAATTTCATAGGGACTATAGTGAGAACTCAGTATTTGACATAAGCAGGAAGATAACTGAAATTTCTATACAGTTACCTTATTCATTCACTCTTTCAGTATATGTTTCTTTAGTACCTATATTGTTTAAAGGACTGTACTAACATGGGGAAATGAACATAAGATGATGAGAAAGTTTATACTCTTAAGAGTATTGTGCTTCAGTGGTGCATTTTGTAAAACCTTACATAGATTCTAATATAAAACCAATATATAAACAACTACATAACCCCCCACACACACACACAAAAAAAAAAAAAAAAAAAAACCCAAAAAACAAAAGTACAGTCTAGCAAGAGCTGGAAAGTAGAGGAGAAAGAGAAGAGAGGAGTGGAGAAAAATGGAAGGGGGAGGGATGGAGAGCAATTGGCAGGATTTCACCTAGCGTCCACAATATGAGACTGTTCAGCACACTTCCTTGGTGAAGGGCTCAAGTACAACTTTAACTTCATCTTAGAATCGAATACAATGTAATCTAAACATTAGCACCCTCATTAATCTTAAATATTTTAAAAAATCAGAAATAAGGAGGAAGTCCTCTGATTAAATGAGAAGTGATAGAACACAAAACCATACATACCTAGTGTCAAATTTCCCGCACCTATCCCTGGATGCCTATTGGCACCTCCACTGACTTTGTTTTATGAAACACAGTTTAAAAGCCATTGATCTACTATGTTACAAACATGGTTTACATAATATTAATTTTAGGGTTCATTTTCTTATCCATAATACAGGTTACCCCTTTAGATACATACATTATACTAGAAAGATAATAAATAGGCTATTTTTCATTCCTATATCAATAATTGCATGTTTAACTGTTCTCCGAGGAAAGCCTGTAAGAAAAAGGAAAAAATAATAGTGGATTTAGATTAGAAAGGATAAACACATCAGGCAGGTTTGAAAAATTCTGACAAGGTCAAGGAGAGCAAGCCTGGCTGGTCTCCAATACAGAGAACTTAGGAGTTGAGTGGAAATGCTAAGCAGGAAATAAATGCAAATAGAAGGGGAAATGAATATCTTAACCCCCACAAAATAATTTGCAAATATATACCTTTTCTTTTTTTTTTTTTTTTTTGTTCCAAAATGAAGACCTTTTTTTTTTGTAATTATTAAAACATAGCTGTGTACATTAATGCAATCGTGGGGCACCATACACTGGGTTTATAGACTGTTTAAAGCATTTTTATCACACTGGTTAAAATAGCCTTCCTGCCATTTTATTAGTTATTGTGTTAAGACATTTACATTCTACATTTACTAAATTTCACATATACCCTTGTAAGATACACAGCAGATGTAATCCCACCAATCACCCTCCCTCCGCACACACACACACCCTCCCTCCACTCCCTTTACCACTTCCCCTTATTCTCAGGTTATAACTAGGTTATGGCTTTCATGTGAAAGCCATAAATTAGTTTCATAGTAGGGCTGAGTACATTGGATACTTTTTCTTCCATTCTTGAGATACTTTACTAAGAAGAATATGTTCCAGCTCAATCCATGTAAACATGAAAGAGGTAAAGTCTCCACCTTTCTTTAAGGCTGCATAATATTTCGTGGTGTATATATACAACAATTTATTAATCCATTCATGGATTGATGGGCACATGGGCTTTTCCCATGACTTAGCAATTATGAATTGGGCTGCAATAAACATTCTGGTAAAAATACTTTTGTTATAATGTGATTTTTGATCTTCTGGGTATGTACCCCATAAAGAAATTATAAGATTGAATGGCAGATCTATTTTTAGATCTCTAAGTGTTCTCCAAACATCTTTCCAAAAGAAATGTATTAATTTGCATTCCCACCAGCAGTGTAGAAGTGTTTTCTTTTCTCCACATCCACACCAACATCTCTGGTCTTGAGATTTTGTGATATAGGCTAATGTTACTGGAGTTAGATAATATCTTAGTTTTGATTTGCATTTTTCTGATAATTAAAGATGATGAGCATTTTTTCATATGTCTGTAGGCCATACACCTGTCTTCTTCAGAGAAGTTTCTCTTCAAGTTCCTTGCCCAGCCTGCGATGGTATCACTTATTCTTTGCTTGCTTATACGTTTGAGTTCTCTGTGGGTTCTGGTTATTAAACCTTTGTAAGAGACATAACCTGCAAATATCTTCTCCCATTCTGAGGGCTGTTAGCTTGCTTTACTTACTGTGTTCTTGGCTGTAGAGAAGCTTTTTAGTTATCAGGTCCCAGTAGTGAATTTTTGAACCTACTTCAATTGCCCAAGGGGTCCTCCTGATAAAATACTCGCCCTGACCAATTACTTCAAAGGTTTTTTCTGCACTCTCTTTTAGTATTTTTATAGTTTCAAAGTATTTTCATAGTATTTTTAAGTTTAAATCTTTAATCCAGTGAGAATCTATCTCAGTTAATGGTGAAAGGTATGGGTCCAGTTTCAGTCTTCTACAGGTTGCCAGCCAGTTCACCCAGCACCATTTGTTAAATAGGGAATCATTTCCCCACTGAATTTTTTTAATTGGCTTGTCAGAGATCAAGTAATGGTAAGTAGCTGGATTCATTTCTTGGTTCTCTATTCTGTTCCAGACACCTACCTCTGTTGTTGTGCCATTACCATGCTGTTTTGATCACTATCAATTTATAGTGTAGTCTGAGGTTTGGTAGTGTGATTCCTCCTGCTTTGCTTTTATTTCTGAGTAGTGTCTTAGCTATTTGAGGGTATTTTTTTTTTATTCCATATAAAACGAAGTATTATTTTTTCAAGATCTTTAAAATATGACAGTGGAGCTTAAATAGGGGTTGCATTAAAATCGCATATTGCTTTGGGTAGTATGGTCATTTTTACAATGTTGATTCTTCCCAGCCATGAGCATGGTATGTTTTTCCAATAGGTAACATTTTCAGCTACTTCTTTTTTTACAGTTTCATAGTTCTCTTTATAGAGTTCTTTCACATCCTTTGTTAGATAAACTCCCAAATATTCCATCTTCTTTGGCACTACTGCGAATGGAATAGAGTCCTTAAATGTTTTTTCAACTTGACTATTGTTGGTACATATAAAAACTATGATTTACGATTCTGTAACTTGTGACAATGCTGTATTCTTTGATCACTTCTAAGAGTTTTGTAGTAGAATCCCTGGTGTTTTTCAGATATACAATCATATTGTCTGCAAAGAGTGAAAGTTTGACCTCTTCTGACCCTATATGGATGCCCTGATCACCTTTTCTTCCCTACTTGTGGTGGCTAAAACTTCCATTACAATGTCAAAGAGCAGTGGAGACAATCGGTAGCCTTGTCTGGTTCCTGATCTGAGTGGAAATGATTTCAATTTAACTCCATTCAATATGATATTGGTTTTGTGTTTGCTGCAGATGGTCTCTCTCAGTTTAAGAAATGTCCCTTCTATGCCAATTTTCTTGAGTGTTCTGATCATGAAGGGATGCTGTATACTATCAAAAGCTTTTTCTAAATCAATTGAGAGAATCATATGTTCTATCTTTTTTAATTTGTTTTATGTGCTGAATTATACTTATAGATTTACAAATATTGAACAAGCTTTGAGATCCTGGGAATAAAACCGACTTGGTCATGATGTATAATTTGTTTGATGTGTTGCTGAATTCTGTTTGTTAGGATCTTGGTGAATATTTTTGCATCTATATTCATTAGTGATATTGGTCTATAATTTTATTTTCTTGTAAGGTCATTTTCTGTTTGGGGGATAGGGTGATGTTTGCTTCATAGAACGTGCTAGGTAGTCTTCCTTCTTTTTCTACATTTTGAAACAGGTTGAGTAATATAGGTACTAATTCCTCTTTAAATGTTTGGTAGCATTCTGACGTGAAGCAATCTGGTCCCGGGCTTTTCTTTTCTTTTTAGGGAGATTTTGTATAATTGATGCTATTTCAGAACTTGATATGGGACTGTTTATCATTTCTACTTAATTCTGGCTGAGTCTTAGAAGGTGGTGTGCTTCCAAGTATTGGTCAATTTCCTTCATATTTTCATATTTCCAAGAATAAAGTTTCTTGTAATATTCATTACGGATTTTTTTAATTTCTGAGGAGTCTGTTATTTCATCTTTGTCATTTCTGATTGATGAGATTAGAGATTTTACTCTATTTTTCATGGTTAGGTTAGCCAAAGGTTTATCTATTTTATTGACCTTTTAAAAAAACCAACTTTTTGTTTTATTGATCTGCTGTAATGATATTGTTTTCAATTTCCTTTAATTCTTTTCTAATTTTGGTTATTTCTTTTCTTCTACTGGGTTTGGGGTTGAAATATTTTTCTTTTTCCAGTTGCTTGAAATGTCCCATTAAGTTGTTAACTTCCTCTCTTTCCGTTCTCTTGAGGAAGACCTGCAGTGCTATAAATGTTCCTTTTAGGGCTGCTTTTGCGGTATCCCAGAGGTTCTGATAATTTATGTCTTCATTGTCATTTTATTCCAAAAATTTGGCAATTTTCTTCTGAATCTCATCTCTGACCAAGCTATTATTTACCATAAGGTTATTTAACTTTCATGTTTTTGTATGAGTATGCAGATGCCTGTTGTTACTGAGTTCAATTTTTATTCCATGGTGGTCCGAGAAGATGCCAGAAATAATTTCTATTCCTTTAAATTTACTGAGGTTATACTTGTGACCTAAGATGTGATTGACTTAGGAGGAAATTCCGTGGGCTGATGACAAGTATGTGTATTCAGTTTTGTTGAAATGAAATGTTCTGTAGATGTCTGCTAAATCCAAATGTTGGATGGTTAGGTTTAAATCTAAAATTTATTTGCTCAGCTTCTTATTGGAGGATCAATGAAACACTGCCAAATAAATGTTGAAAACTTCAACTATTATGGAGGTGGAGGAAATCAGGTTGCTCATGTCTGTTAGAGTTTCTCTTATAAATTGAGGTGCATTCTGGTTGAGTGCATAGATATTAATAATTGACATCTCATCATATTGAGTATTACCCTTAACAATTGTGAAGTGACCATTTTTATTTTTCCTTACTTTTGTTGCTTTAAAGCCTATTGTATCTGCAATTAGAATTGCAACACCTGTTTTTTTCTGATTACCATTTCCCTGAAATATGGATAACCATCCTTTCACCCTGAAGTCTTTCACCCTGAGTCTTTCATCCTTTCATTCTGAGTCTATATTTATCTTTTAAGGTAAGATGTGACTCTTGTATGCAGCAAATATCTGGCCTGAGTTTTTGTATCCAGTCAGCTAACATGTGCCTCTTTAGAGGACAGTTTAAAAAGTTCACATTAATGCAGAATATTGCTAATTCTCATAAAATGTTGGGTATCGAGTTTTTCATAAGTCCAGGGGACATTTTTAGTATTTTCGCCACTGTGGAATTTGGAGTTTGATCAAAAGCTTCTGAGTGAGTTTACTTTTGTGGTAGAGGATTGTGTTGGTTATTATGGAGGAATGTTCTGATAATTTTTTGAAGAGCTGGTTTGCTTATGGCAAATTTCTTCAACTTATAAGCATCCTTAAATTATTTAATTTCTCCATCATAAATGAGACTCAGTTTAGCTGGATGCAGGATATGAGGTTAAAATTTATTTTGCTTTAGGAGATTAAAAGTTGATGACAACCATCTTCTGGCTTGAAAAGTTTCAGCAGAGAGATCTGCAATCATTCTAATATTCTTCCCTTTGTAAGTAATTGATTTATTACATCTTATTGCTTTCAGAATTTTCTCCTTCATATTAACTTTAGTGAAATTAATTATGGTATACCTGGGGGATGTCTTATTCAGACTGAGTCGTGCTGTGGTTCTGAAACTATCTGCTATCTGAATTTCAGAATGTCTTGTCATGACTGGAAAATTCGCTTTCATAATTTTATGGAGAAAGGCCTCTGTGCCTTGAAGGGCCACTTCATAACTTTCAGGGATTCCAATGAGTGAATATTAACCTTCTTCGAATTATCCCAGAGCTCTCTGAGAGAATGATCCATTTTTGCTCTCCATTTCTTTTCCTCTTTGAGAGTTTGGGAGCGTTCACAGGTTTTGTCTTCAATGTCAGAACTTCTTTCTTCTGCTTGCTCTCTATTAATGAGGGATTCTACTGCATTTTCCAGATCGATGAGGGCTGCAAATTCTTGCTTCAGTGCGTAAAAATGTTTTATGGTTTTGTCTTTAAATTAATTAAATTCTTGAGACAACTTTTGAATTTCTCCTCGAATTTCTAATTCCGACCTTTGAATTGCTGCTCGAATTTCTAATTCCAAATTTACCTCCATTCTATTAATCTTGTTTGCAATCCAAATTCTGAATTTGATTTCTGACATCTTGGCCAGCCATTTATGAATGGGATCTTCAGTCACATCTGCCATATCTTTCCTTTGGGGGGTTTATCTATTCTGGTTATTCATGTTATCAGAGTTTTTCTGTTGATTATACCCAATGATTGTTTTACACCATTTGATTTTTCCCCTGGAGCTTTGTTGAGAACCTGTACAGTGCTATGGCCTGAGAAACTGGGGACCTGTTTGGTGTCATAGGGTAAGTGGTTCTGTCTTGTTTTCAGCTGGTCTGTGTTTGACCCTAGTGAAACAGTTACTCTGGGTTGAAGTCTCAGCTGCGGAGAAATACCAGCAATTATGTTACCCCCACCCCCTATAGGCAATAATTGGAAAAAGAATATCAAACCTTCCTACAACAACACACCCAGTGTACCATCTGAATAGTACTCGGGTGATTGGATCAGTTCAAAAAATCCAAATCAATTATCTCAGTCAGCACCTGTCTCAGGTTGGAGAGTTTAAAATGTCAACTGGCAACTGGATTGCAAGGGTGTTGTTACTACTCAGACATGGCTTGCTCTGGGGATCCATGGAGTCAGGAAGACCCACCTAGTATATAGATCCGTCTGGGAAGATTGATGCCTTTTTTCCCCCCTTGCACCTCTGTCACCCCCAGTCACTGGTAGCCCTACAGGGCTGTGACCCAGTTGCCTGTATTGAACAGACACTCCAGGGGTTTGTACCTGCCTGTATCACAAGAAAATCTATTTATGCTCAGCCAGGCTGCTGTGCTCTGCCTCTGTCTTGCAGGGGGCGGGGAGGCCTGACAACCTGGGGCACTTGATAAAGGCTGGGGATGTTCACTCAGTTCCAGTCCCACCCCTGTGTGACTTTACTTACAGAACAGAACAGAGCAACTTTGCAGGAATTTGGTTTTGTTCCTGCTAAATTCCCCTGCAAAAGAGAAGCTGTTTTGGGTTCCCAGAGCCTGTGCCTCAGGCCCTGTCTTTGCTCCCGCAGGTTTGCATTTCTTTAGCTATCAGTTCTAGCCACCTGTCTTCCTTTGTCTATAGGCTGATGATCCCCTGAGGGCTGGGTGCGTCTTAGGCTCAGTATAGCGGTCCTCTGGATCAGCTCCACCCTGAGAACTTCCCAGCTCTGGATGTGCTTTTCTAGTCTCTGCTCTCCACCTACACCGGTACTGCCTCAGATCTGTGTTTCTGTCTCAGATCTGTTCCATGGTGCTTGCTACCTGAGTAGATGCTTAGCCTCCTCTGGTTGCCCAGGGAGTAGGGGGTGTGGCTTCGGAATATCTGGGAGTGAGCCCTACTGTTGCCAAAAGACTGCTGCTGCTGTGCGCCTCAGGACACCATTGCTCCACTGTGGTTCCCTCTGAGCTGACTGCCCTCTCCTCACTCTTGTGCTGCAGAGGCAGCATTGACCAGCTGTAGTTTCAGCCCTGTCCACATCCCTCAAGAAATCACCCAAGAATTTGGACTCCTGGGGGACAGCACTCCAGACCTCAGAGTGAGAGTGGAGTGGAGTGTTGGGAGCTCAGAGTTGCAGGTAGAGAATATATACTGTTTTATACAGTTTTATGCCTAACAGGAGAATGCCGTGGCACCCTAATAGGGGAGGTAGGTGCAGTTTTTAGAGGGTCTCTCCAGTGGAGTGTAGTGGGAGGAACTTTGAACTCTGCCTGTTTGTTTTTGGGGCACTCTGAGCTGTTCTCATGGGGGAGGGGACTCCCATGTGCTTGGTGATGGATTTTGAACATTTTGTTTGTATCCTTGGTGTTGCATTTCGCCTCAGCGGGGTTGATGTGCATTCTTCAACCTTCTCTCTTTGTGCAGCTCTAATCCACCAGGTTACTTGCTAAATTTCTGTCCTTTAATTCTCCTTCTGGATGGGAGCCTCTGTGGAAAGCTGGTTTCAGTCAGCCATCTTGTCTCCGCCCCAACCCTATATACCTTTTCTGCTTGTAAGTTCATGAAGAAAGGAAATTCTTCCTTGCTTCATTTCATCATACTAAGGAAGAACTCTAAAATTACTTAAGTTGAAATAAAGTATTTGGCTCATTCAAGAAGCAAAAGCTTCTTAATGTATGTAAAGAGAAAAGGTGTACGTAAAGACAGAAAAGGCCTTCGTAGTTTTAATCAGCCTAGGAAACAAGGGTAAATGGCAAGATCTTAATTTTTATAGAGGTAGAGCTGGCAGGAGGTTTCCAAAAGTGTCTTTAAACTTTTAAAAAAGTCTCAAACTTTGAGCACTTAGACCTTTGAAGCTCGTTCTATAATAGATATCACAGAACTTATTATAGATATAATACATACTTTGCATTTAATTAATAAATATATGCATCTGAAGTCTGCTAGACATAGTGTTCCAAGATTTCAAAATAAATGTAAAGGGACATTTTACTTTATCTATCCTATCTATAAATAGAATAGAATAAAGGAAGATCTAGACACATTCTCCATATCTCCAGAGTACTTTATCTACAAAAGATAGCCATGGAGTGATATATTTCTTATTACCATGCATCAAAGATTTTGTATATACTCTTTTTGCAGCACCATGTCTCATCTTGATCCTGTTACAAACTATTGAACCAACTCTCAAGTCTCAGCTTAGGTATCACTTTCAAATAATGAAAACAAACATAACAATCACCACACGAAAACAAGTTTTTTCTTTAGTTGTTTCCAGTCCTGCTGTTAGTCCAAGCCTTACTGACATCACTTCTATTTATTTATTTATTTATTTATTTATTTATTTATTTATTTATTGAGACAGAGTCTCACTTTTTTGCTCTAAGTAGAGTTTTGTGGTGTCCTAGCTCACACCAACTTCAAACTCCTGGGTTCAAGTGATTCTCTTGTCTCAATCTCCCAAGTAGCTGGGACTACAGGCACCTGCCACCGTGCCCAGCTATCTTCAGAGATGAAGTCTTACTCTGGCTCAGGCTTCTCTCTAACCTGTGGGCTCAGGTAATCCATTGCCCTTGGACTCTCAGTAGTAGGATTATAGCTGACTTCACTTCTTATGTGTTTACTTTTACTATCTCTGTCATAGCACTTACCATATAATACAAATGCCTGTTCAATTCTACCTGTTCTTTCTAGATTACAAGATTGCTGAGGTTAAAACTGTGTATCTTTTGATCATCTTCGTATTCCCAGCACACAGAAAAGAACAACTACACAAGTAAATTGAATGAATGAAATTTTAAAAAGATAAAAGAATGAAAAAACAGGAATTTACATATCAGTGGCCACAAAGCTATATTTGTCTATAATTTGATTTGAATGCTAATAGAACAAATTTTGCTTCAAATAATTCTCTAATCTTCTCTCCTTGGACTCTTAATTTCCATTATTTACTCCAAATTTCTTTAGCTTATAATGACCATTTACCATTTATTAGCTTTTTATTGGTAAAACAAATGTTATCTGGGTGAGAATATTATATTAACACATTGTTTCCATCTTAGTAGAGATTATAATAATCTTGTGCCATGCCACATACATGCAATATAAGACTCTAGGGAAGAATTGTCCAGTATAATTTTTTAAATTATTAAATAACTGTGTACATTAATGCGATCATGGGGCATTCAATCCTATAATTTCTCTACTAGCTATATACCCAGAAGATGAAAAATCACATTATAACAAAGATATTTGTACCAGAATGTTTATTGCAGTCCAATTCATAATTGCTAAGTCATGAAAAAAGCCCAAGTGCACATCAATCCATGAATGGATTAATAAATTGTGGTATATGTACACCATGGAATATTATTCAGCCTTAAAGAAAGATGGAGACTATCTTTTTCATGTTTACATGGATGGAGCTGGAACATATTCTTCTTAGTAAAGTATCTCAAGAATAGAAGAGACTCTGATTTGATTCCGGGAAAACAAGTCTGGAGGGCGGTGGACACTCGCCAGAAGTCACGCAGAAGTAGGAGTTCGGGGTGAACCAGGACTCAAATCTCTCCAGTACAGGTCGGGTGGTGAGCCATATTTCGTGCAGCCTCTAGGAAGCGCTAGACACAAGGTTGGCTTTGATCACAGAAATGACCTCTGGGACCCAAGCTGGTGGAGCACTCACTTTCAGAATGTTTCAGACCCATGGTATAGGGAAAGAGAGCTTCAAAGGGTCTTCTCTCAGTAAGTCTATGAGGGGAGGAGACAAGATGGTGGACTGAAGCCAGCTTTCCACAGAAGTTCCCATCCAGAAGGAGAGTTAAGGGATGAAAATTTAGTAAGTAACATGGAGGATTCGAGCTGTACCAAGAGAGAAGGTTGAAGAATGAACATCAACACCACTGAGGCGAGCTGAGACCACAAGGATGCAAACAAAAGGTACAAAATCCATCACCAAGTGGACGGGAGTCCCCCCTCCCCCACGAGATCAGCTCAAGAGCCCCACAAACAAACAAAAGGGCAGAAATTAAAGGCCCTCCCACTTCACGTGAGTGACCTTCTAAAATCAGGACCTACCTCCCCAAATAGGGTGTCATGGCGCTCCCCTGCCACGCATAAAACTGTATAAAACATTAAACATCTTTGCTGGCAATCCAGCACTCCCCTCCACTCACATGGAGGTCTGGAGGTCTGTCCCCCAGGAGTTTGAATTCTTGGGTAATTTATCGAGGGTTGTGGACAGAGCCCAAGCTATGACTGATCAGCGCTGACTCTGAGGCACAGGAGTGAGGAGAGAGAGCACTCGGCTGAGGGGGAGTCACAGCACGGCAGCACTTTCCTGCAGCACTTCCCTCCGGTGGAGTGCACCGGCCCTCTTTGAGCAGCAATATGACCAGGCATAAAACTGAGTGAGCATTTCCAGTGCTGAGCTCCAAGCACTCCCTCACACTCCCACTCGGGGATCGAGGGGCCTGCCCCCCCAGAGTCTGGATTGTTGGGTGATTTCTTGTGGGGTGCTCAGTACCTGTGCTGCGCTGTCTCTGGAACACGGAGGTGAGAAGATAACGGTCGGCTAGAAGGGAGCCACTCCAGAGCAGCGGTTCCCAGAGACGCAGAGTGGCGGCTGTCTTCTGGCAGTGGTGCGGCCAGGCACAAAACTGTGTGAGCTGCAGCTGTGTGTTCAGACCACTCTACTTCGCCCCCACTCTCAGATCTGGAGGCCTGTTCCCCAGGAGTCCGTATTTCTGGCTGATCTCTCAAGGGGTGTGGACAGAGCATAAACTGCGGCTGGTCAGTAAAGGGTTGGCTGGGTGCCCACAACAGAGCAGCAGTTCCTGGAGGCAAAGTAACAGCCTTTTTTATTTTATTTTTTTAACAGCAAAACAGCTCACTTCTAGATAGTCTGAAGCCACAAACCCTGTCTCTCTGGTCAACCAGAGGAGGCCACCCGTGAGTAAAAAATTTGCCTGACACAGCTCACAAACACGGAAAGCTTCCAGGACAGGGCCTACTCAGAGAGGTAATCGAATACGCACCTCCAGCAGCAAAGACATTTGAACTCAGAACAGCCTGTCTTCGGCAGGTGATTTTAGCAGAAACACAGACAGAATTCCTCAAAGTTATCCTGCTCTGTTCTGTTAGCAACATCAATCAGGGGTGGGGCTAAGTCTGAGTGAACACAGACCTTCATCAAGCACCCAAGGATGTCAGGCCTCACCTCCTCCTGCGAGAGAGTGGAAGACTGCAGAGGCCTAGAAGATTTCCTTGCAATTCAGGCAGTTGTAAACCCCTGGAGTATCTGTTCACTACAGGCAACAGGGTCAGTCATCTGCAGAGATACCAGTGACTGGGTTCAACGGAGTGGCAAAGAGGGGAAGGAGACATCAACCTTCCCAGACTGAACTATTTGCTAGTTGGCTCCTCCTGACTCCACGCAGCACTGGAGTAAGCCTTATCAGAATAGTCACCAAAACCCTGTGATCCAGTCCCCAGAGACCTCTTGAACTCTCCGACCTGAGACAGGTGCCAATTGAGACAATTGATTTGGACCTTCTGAACTGAAACAATAGACTGAGAACTTTTCAGGTGGTGCCCTGGGTGTGCAGTTGTAGGAAGGTTTGATTTTCCTTTTCTAATTGGTACCAGAGGTGCGTGGGCAGGGTGACTTAACCGCTGTTTTTTTCCTTCAGCTGAGACTTCAACCCACAGTAAATGTTACACTAGGGTTGAATAGAAACCAGCTGAAAACAAGACAGAACCACTGAGCCCCACCACACCAGACAGAGTCCCAGGTTCTCAAGCCACAACAATGTACGGGCCCCTGATAAAGCCCCAGGGGAAAAATCAAAGGGAGTAAAATAACCATGGGGCAGAATCAGCGGAAAAACTCTGGTAACATGAATACCCAGAATAGATCAACCCCCCCAAGAAAAGATACAGCAGATGCAATTGAAGATCACATTCAAAAACAACTGGCTGAGATGTTAGATATTGAATTCAGAATTTGGATTGC
>CAUYPK010084719.1:0-30168 GCA_963574355.1 Loris lydekkerianus
TTTTTTAAGTATCAAAAAATAGACAACTAATATTTATAAATAAAAGTAAAAGATAATTTCAAAAAACAGATCATGCTAAATCTTATAGACAGTAGAAAAAGAAGAAATGTATTAGAGTCATTCTACTTGATCTGGGTATACCTGATATTAAAGTTAGAGAAAATATTTATTATAAAGGAGAAATTATAAACATACGTCACTTACAAATGAGGATACAATATCCTAAACAACATATTAACATGTTGAGTTAAAAATTAATATTTAAGTAATATACTTTCAGTCATAAACTGAAAGTAATATACTTTCACCAATTTTCACATAAATTGGTTTTAATTTTGAGCAAAGTATATTACAATGAGTCTTTTAAACAAGTAAGTTATTCGTGCTTTTTATACTGCTGTATTCTGGTGGTATTCTCTGGCCTGGACCCTGCATTAAAGTATGCATTTAAAGTAATCAACAAATAATGAGGCCGAGGCCTCAAATAACCTTGATAATTCAGAAGAAAATACAGGTTAGCTCACTCTTTCTTTGCTTTTAGTATGTCAATATTTGAACAAACAGAGCAATGAGAAAAAAATGTGTTTATCATTGAAGACAAAGAAAACTGGTATCATGGATTTATAAACCAGTGAAAAAAATTTCATTCTCACTTCAAATCTTTGTCAAGAATGAGAACATACCCATGTTAAGATATTTGCAGAGTGAAAATTGAGAGTTTCACACAACTTACCATTCTAAAACAACTTTGTATATTCTACGACCTATGAAAAGTTAAGTGTGTGGAGATTTCCAACAAAAATATTGTATTAGTTTCCTAGGGCTGCTGTAAGAAAGTACCACACACTTGATGGCTTAAAACAAGCACAATTTATTGTCTTAACAATTCTGGAGGCCAGATGTTGGAAATGAAGGTGTTGGCAAGGCCACACTGCATCTGAAACCTCTGCGGGGAGGATTCTTCCTTTCCTCTCCCAGCTTCTGGTAGCTGTAGGTATTCTTTCTCTGCCTCTGTCTTCACATGGCTGTATTTTCTTATGTTTCTTTGTCTTTACATGGTATTCTCCTTTGTGTATGTGTGTGTGCACCCGTGCGCAGATTTTCCTCTTCTTATAAATACACTAGTCATATTGCCAGGTACCTCTGGAGGTGAATGTTCCCTGTTCTTGGCTCCCAGGGCTAAGAATGAGCACTGGTGCCTAGCCAAAGACAGAGCAATCACAAACACAAGGTAATCACTATCACATGCATTTACTGCAGAACAAAGGCAAACAGATTGCAAGGAGATTCTTGAAGAGTTACACTGGTCCCCCTTCACAAGTGGAGAAGAGACCCCAACGTGTGAACACACACCATCTTTTATAAGCTAACTAAGCCACCTAGTTTGTCCCACCTTTCCCCCAGCAGGATTGGCTGTTGGCTCCTGTCTTTGGGGTAATTGGCAGGTTGGGGTTACACAACAAACTTCTTAAAAGCCCAGGTGCCTTTCCCCAACCTTCCTGAAGAACCCATGGGGGTCTAGATTTGCGATTTTAATTATGTGATGGGCCAGGTCAGTGTAAGGTCACTAGAGGCCCCTCATTATTTGTTCTGACTGGGGAGCAGCTCCCCCAGCCATGACTTGGTTCTTACTCTCTACCCTTAATCATACCCCTTAGTCTTCAGTCCTATCAAGGAAAGAAGCTGGGAGATGAGGCAGCAAGTCTCTCCCTTCAGGCATAGTAGCAGCCCTGGAGGGCAGGCCAGGCCATGACTGGCTGTGGGCGCATAGAGGATCTGTTCTTCATGAGTGCGGCTGGGCTCTAGTGCTGAGTGCAAGGAGGTGGTGCCCAAGCCCAGGCAGCACCCACCAACAATACTGGATTAAAGTCCATCTTAAGGAATGAGTTGTCTTGATTACATATACAAAAACTTTATTTCCAAATAAGGTCACATTCAAAGGTGCTTGGGGTTAGGACTTCAACATATCTTTTGGGGAGAAACTATTCAACTTAAGGCAAATGGCATATTTTTCCTTTGTCTTATAAGGTCTTTTAAAAAAAATCATCTATCTTTGGCTTTGCTACATCATTCAACATTTTCTATGCCAATCAAGGGAATTGTACTTTCTATAATCCCACTCTTTCCTGTAATGTAATTGTCTACTATCCTATTTTACTTACAATATTCTAATTGTGTTACCCTTCAAGAGATTATAATCAATGTTGTAGCAGAGTTTCTTTATATAATTTAATAAAATAGCAGTTCTATTTCTACTAAAAGAAGCATTTAAAAAAATCTTACCTGTGAAATCAGAATTTTTTTCCTTTGTTATACCTGGCCTTGGGAAAACAGGAAATTCTGAAGTGTATTCTAATTTTAGGGGCTTCAGGTATTGCAAATTCTTTATCAAAAATTATGTTAATATAAAATTGTTAGAATATTAGCCAGATATTTTTGTGTTATCCACAGGCTTATGGATAGAGGCACTCCCAATAGAGGGCGAGAATAAAGTGATATTAACCCAAAGGAGCAAACTATAAAAGTATTATATATCCATCAAATATATATTATTTATATATTGTGTTCTAGGCACTGAATTCATTAGCAGTAAGATTATTAATTGAAAGATTATACACTTTAGAGTCAGATGAACTTGGATTTTAATCTTGCTTTATCACATGCTAATAATTTTTCTACATTTCTTTTTATTTCACCTATGCAATGGGATAAGAATACTTACAGAGTTGTTTTGAAAATTAAATATGATTATGTTGATGTAATACTCTTTATAAAATTCACAAAATACTCTTGATTCCTAGCAATTATATTTAATAAAGATCAGATTACTAAAAGCAACTCAGAGATTCTAATTTGCCTGGGTAAAATGAATGTACTGTCTTCCTTGACAATTTGTATAATATAATTTATGTAAATATTTGGCATAGTATATGCCCTTAATATATGCGGGGCTCATCCACCACAGATGTTGTTAGATATGAAGATAGATGGCAGTTACTCTTGACTTTTGCAATATATAAGTTCATAAGAGCATATTTACTAAGTTTGTTCTCATTCATTAATCCATTTCCACACCTAAAATAACTTTTTATGTGTAATATAATTTAAATAACATTGTGAGATATGTAAGACCCAATATACCAACAAGAGACTGAAGCTCCGAGAGGTTGACTAATTTTCTCATTGTAAAACTTCCCTTGAGTTGCAGAGCTAGGATGCAAATGTAGATCTTTGTAAGTCTAACAGTTCTGGTCTATTCATCTCAGTGCTAAATTTACATGCTCAGGCAGGGTATGGGAGAAGGAGCAGAGGCTTTTCAAGTACAACCAAAAGAAAAGCAAGAGAAATCAAAGAAAACTAAAACCTAACAGGAAAGACAAAGGTATACTTTGGACATGAAATAGAAACTTAATAAAATGGAAGTGTATAGTGTCCACATTTATCAACTAGAAGGAGTGATCTAAGTTAGGATTGACAGTGAAACTCATGAGATTCATTAGACTTTACCCAGCATTAAGATTACTTAGTTTAAGGAGGGATACAGACAGTCAGCAACATAACATGCGTACCAATGACAAAACGGTGATCTTGTGCTTTGTGAGATCAATACTAATTACTCACCAATACGAACTACTCATCATTCAATAAACCATCTTGACAATGAGATGTAGATGCATGTGCTAGCTCACAGTATTTCTAGAATCCAGCATGCATTCATAAATTCCTTGAGTTAGTGGACTAGGTTCAAATCCTCAGACATCTTTGAAGATAGAGGACAGCCACAAAACCCACTTTTAAATTAAGAATAATTTTGGCAATAGAACAATAGTTATAAGATTTTTTTTTCTATTGGGTGTCAGACAGTTGATACAACATTCTGCTTTTTGTAACAGTGGCTTTTCATTGGCCTCCAGAGGACTGGATTGGGGACATACAGCTTATGAGAAACTCAGGAACTCTGAGATTTGAAACATCTCTCCTAACCCTGAGATTTCAATATTGCCTTAATACTGTGTCATAAACCTCTACCATGGATTTCCCTCCCTTCCCTCAGCTGATTGTAGCTGAAATGAAGTTCAGTTTCTGACTTGGTATCCATAATAAATTTGTAAGGATTTGTGTAAAGCTACTGCCTGTTAAAAAGTCTCTCTTAACCCTGAGCATAGACATTGCTGTAAATCTGGACTATGAGAACATTTGTCAGCCAATTTGACATTTTCCAACTTATTAATAGAGACTGTATTTCTACAGGAAATAATCTTGTAAATGAAAACTTAAAAAAATAGAAAAAAATGTCAGGTTGTCTAACGAATATTGCATTTTTAAAAATTCTAGTTTAAATTTATGGTGTTTCTGTGAATTTTCACTGATTTCTCCCTGATCTATGTGAGTACAGATGTAAACTTGTCACCAAAATTGAGAATCAAATAAATCATCATAAGCTCTACTTTTTTTTTCTTTTGCTTACAATCAAATGTAATGTTAGTAAAGGGAAAAACATGGAGATCTGGGTTTTAATGTAGTTTTGAACATCAATGAAGAGAGTTTGTAAAACATAACAAAGCACAAATGAAGTTAGTGTGTGTACAATGGGTGTATTTACTATTTATGGAAGTCATAATAATATCTATAAATAAAATATCCTTTCAGTTAACATAGAATGAGGAAATAATGGTTAAAAAAATAAGAGGAACTCTTTTTTTCCTTTCCTTTAGTTTTCCAGGCAAAGCCTATTTAATTAATGATATTTATTACAATTTGATCAAAACGTCCAAATTCTATGTGTCCTACATCTAGCTACTTGAGTATTCTCTGTCATAGGCCTCGTGGGTCTGAAGATTTTGACTTCTTAATGAAGTCATCAAAGGAATAGGCTAAGTCTTTTAGTTAAAACTGTTTGTTCTGAGATGCTCTGCAAAATATGCTTTAGGCTTTTCCAAGGCAACGCTTTCATTTTTTTTCTCCTCTTAACTTAAAACTAAAGCCTCCTTGTCATGCTTAATTAAGCATCTGAATCGAACTAATTATTTTGTAACCAGAGTGGTGTGTAGGATGTAGATTTCAAATTTAGCACAGGGCATTAATTGAAGAGGCAGCTTATTCTTTATAAAATATGATGATCTTCTTTTTGCCTTCTAAAATACAATTTATAGGAACTGGGAATGAACATGAAAATTTCCCAGACTCACAGGATAAGAAGAAAGTATGCTATAACGTGCTTAGTAGAGAAGAATACATCATGTTCTTGGACTTCAAGGAACTATTTTACCATATGTATTTATACTCAAATTCCTTTTGTGAAATTAGGAGGGATTTTTCTGCTCTTTATCAATCATCCTTAGACTTCTATGAAAAAAATGCCTGATGAGTTCTTTCTACTGATTCTTATTATCTTAGAACATCAAAAATTATTATTGTTAAAGAAAGTCTAATTTTGAAAAATGACATCCATCTGCTCAATATTTTATTGGCTTACTAACAATTTACTTTGATAATCTGGGTCAGGGCCTCATGCTTTGCACTGGAATGTAAATTATGCAAATGAGTAACTGATTCATAGAATGTTACACTTTGAGATTACTGGCTCTTTTAGTTTTAAAGGAGGGCTAAGAGTAAAAAAAAAATGTACTCTGTGCCCTTAAATTGATTTTCATAGTATCATCACAAGCAGGGTTTTTGCATTTTAATAGAGGGGGTAATATTTAAAAGATTCAACTACTAAAAGCACACCAGATCTTGTAATAAATAAGAGAGGCAAATATATGCAGAAGCAAGGCTCCAAAGCTGTACAAGTTTCTGCTTGTGTCTTGTAGAGTACTGGTAACCATACAGTTTTCAAATGTCAATTTCTGTCATTTTACATTAAAGATAAAGCATGCAAGTGAAGTCTTAATCTCTTTATTGTTGACAGCTTGTGAAGGGAAAGCTGTGCAATTTAACCACCTTAAATAATTCCCAGAGCAGTTTCCCTTTGCAAAGGTAAATTGATTTAATTCTCTCATCCTTGGAATCACCAGAATTCTCCCTTACACAGTTGAAGAAATTTTTCAACTGTGCATCCAGACAGCTGCTCATATTTCCAAGCATAAGTGGAATAGAACAGTTTGACTCCATATAAAATCTTTGTTATTGCTTATGAAATATTTTTAGTAAATTGAATAAAATAGAAGAATTGCATGCTTTAATAAATTAGGAGAAATACAAATTGACCAATACTTTAAAGAATGTAATGTTTATAACAAAAGATTCTATTCACGATCTGAACTGGAGAATAAGTTCTAGCTCTGCTACTTGATTACTTAGTTACCCTGAGGTAAATCATTTATGAATTTTGTGCCTGAACTTACTTATCCAGAATCTAAAAATGGTGACAATTTTACCTGTCCAGACTATTTAATGGGCAGCTTATGTGGCTGAAAATTGAGATGATGAATATGAAAACTATTTGCCAACTGTGAAGTGAGCATAAGAGTAAAGTTAAAAATTGGTAGTGTTTCTCTACTCCAATAGTGAACTAACTGAAAAAGAAATCAACCAAACAATTCCTTTTAAAATAGCTACAAAAAAAAAAAAAAAAAAAAAAATACTTAGGTATAAACTTAGCCAAGGAGGTGAAGGATCTCTCCAATGAAAACTATAAAACACTGATGGAGGAAATTGAAGAGAACACAAATAAATGAAAAGATATTCCATATTCATAGATTAGAAGAATTACTGTTGTTAAAATGTCTATAGACATTTTTCAAAAGAAGATGTACAAATGACCAATAGATATATATAAAAAAAAAAACTCAACAATGCTAATCGTTAGGAAAATGCAAATTAAAATTATAATGAGTATCACTTCCCCCCTGTCAGAATAACTATTATCAAAAAGACAATAAATACAAATACTGGAGAAGGTGTGGAGAATGAGAACTCTTACACACTGTTGTTGGAAATGTAAATTAGTACAGCCACTATGGAAGTATGGAGATTCCTCAAAGAATTAAAAATAGAATTACCATATGATCCAGCAATCCCATTATTAAGTATGTGTCCAAGGAAAATTAAATTAGTAATGTTGAAGAGATAGCTGTACACTCATGTTAATTGTAGCACTATTCACAATAGCAAAGATTTAGAGTTGACCTAAATGGCTATCTACAGATGAGTGACTAAAGAAAATGTGTACACATACACGCACACACATACACACACACACAATGGGGTTCTATTCAGCCATAAAACAGAATGAAGTGGCAACACAGATGAACCTTGGAGGTTATTATGTTAAGAGAAATAAGCCACACACAGAAAGACAAATACCACATGTGGAATCTAAAATAGTTGATTTCATAGAAGTAGAGAGTAGAATAGTAAATACCAAAGTCTGTGAAGGGTAGGGGGAGAAAGGCAATGGAAGAGGTCAGTCTTTGGGTACAAAGTTACAGGTACAAAGAAAGAATAAATTGTTGGGTTTTATTACACAGTAGGGTGACTATAGCAAATGGCAGTATTGTTTATATTTCAATATGGCTAGAAGAGAAGATTTTGAATGCTGTCTCCACAAAGAAATGATAAATGTTTAAAGTGATAGATATGCATCACAATTATACTCATTTCTAAATAGTTTTGAAATATATTGGGATGTGTTACTTAGTTCAATGTATGCATTTCACATTGTATATCGAAGCAGTACCCAGAATCCCGTAAATGCATCCATGTACAAAGTTATGATTTAATAAAAAATAATTTAAAAAAAAAAGTGATAGATATGGTAACTACCCTAATGTGATCATTATGTGATATATACATGCATTGAAACATCACATTGTACCCCATAGATAAGGATAATTATTGTGTCAAGTTTAAATAATTAATGAAAAAGGCTGTGTGAATAACTTTTTATTATGGTATTTTAATTATATAACTTTTATTATAATATTAAAAATTTTAAACCAAATTGTCAGCTGTAGGACATACTAAAATATTCATGCAGTAAACTCTTAGATATACTGAACTTAAGCAATCGGCACATGACTGAAGGGGGAAAGAAATCAGAGTTTAAACTTGGTGCGCCATGCTGTCAGTAAGCTGATGCTTCACGCATCCCTCCGGCGGCTCCCATGTGTCCTCAGTGCCCTGAAATGTCTATATTCAGGACCTCTGCTGCTTTCCTGACTAGTCACAATTGGCTATGGAATTTCCTTCTGCTGCTGCCATTATTCTGCCCTGTGCTCTTTGTGGGACATTTTGATTATACTGTACAGGTATATTTATCTGACCATAAGTGGATTTCTAACTGGTCATATTCTGTGCATGCTGTACTGTGTCATTATAGTGCCTCTACTAATATGGGTTAAATAACAGAGTGTGTTACTGAACTGCATGTACAATACTGTGATATGGTATACTGGGACTTGTAGTCCTACAAGCTTGGTATCCTATACCCAGTTATGTAAATTATATCTGCTTGGGCGGTGCCTGTGGCTCAAAGGAGTAGGGTGCCGGCCTCATATGCTGGAGGTGGCTGGTTCAAACCTAGCCCCAGCCAAAAACTGAAAAAAAAAAAAATTATATCTGCTTAATGCTGTGAGACTTTTATTTCTGTATAGGCATTGGTGCGTACATTGTATACACATTGGTTGGTGTAGTATAGTAAAACTGTACTATAGTGAAGTTTGTCTTTATTTAGCAAAAATTGCTTTTATAAGTGTATTTCAATATTAATATCAAGGCAAAACAGAGTACATGGTATGGTATGGTACAGTATGGGGTATAGAATGAGTTAAGCCTATTTTTTTTTTTTTTTTTTTTTTTTGTTGCAATTTGGCCAGGGCTGGGTTCAAACCGGCGACCCTGGGTATATGAGGCCGGCACCTTACTCGCTGAGCCACATAATAGTAATTCTCAAGCAACCAGAAACTAAATTTATCAGAATCTACCAATCCCCATGGATAGTGGATAACAGGGAGATTATTGTAAATCAGATGGAAGATAAAGTTCCTGTATTTATATAAAATTCACTTTTTAAAAATATACCATTCTTTCCATTTAATAAGACTTCTCTGTTTTCTGTGTTTTGTTATATTCACTTGGAAAATTCTATCATTATAGGATAATAGAGATGTAAAAGTAAAATTTTAAGCAGATTGACCTTTTTTATTTCAAAAGAAAAATCAATTTACTTAATTTAGTCAGTTTTTTTTTAACTTTTCAATAATAGTTTTTAAAGAGACAAGTTGATTTCAAGGCCTAATTTTGGGAAGAGATGAAAGACATGGAGCATGAATATTAAATCCTAATATTCATTATTTAGTAGGTTTATATTTAGAATTACATTGAGAGATTTAAAAAGCTGTAGAGAACATTAATGTAATCAATGGCAAGTGCAGAACTAAATGATTCCTGTCAAATAATATTAGCTCATTTCACAAGTTTCATAAATGCTTATACTAAGGTATGAATTATTTGAACTCATCTTCCATCAGATTTCTTCTGTTTTTACTTCTTTATTATGCCTTTTAAGTTGAAAGAATTAATCATTTCTTCAAATGAAAGAGTCTGAAGCATTAGTAAAATAGAAAAATCCATTTCTGCTCTTGCAAGTGTGTGATAGGTTGTATATAATAACATCCTATCTGTTGAATAATAAAGAAATGCCTCTCACCCCGATAAAGTTAGATGGGGAGGAACTGTGTCAATCGCTGAATATATTTCTCTATCTATCGCTCTAAATTCAGAGTTAGAGGTGTCAAGAATTGTAAGCCATCCTCTTCACAGGAATCTCTGGAGAGAATGCGAATTTAATCTAATTAGGTTTTATTCTCAAAGGACAGAACTTTCTGGCTGATATGTGCATTTTTAAAAGTATATAGGATTTGTCAGGAGAAATATAAAACTATCAATTCCCTTGGGCAAAAAGAAAACAGAATTTATTTCTATATGAATGTTTTCCCAATATCCCAGAACGGTTGTCAGTCTAAGTTTAAGTTTCTAATCGGTGAATTCAATTCTTCCATGAAAATATTAAAACAGTAATTATAAACTTAATTTTATTCAACTCATTTATTCTTATACATACACATAAATTTATTAAACAAATTTAAAATGAACTAAATACATGCCTTTATGTAATCCTTGGATGGCCTTCCCTGCTGTGTGATATTGAGTGGATGTGCTGCCCATATTTTTGCCTTATTTCCAAGTTTCAAATATTTTTTTCTGTCACCAGAATTCTTTCAAAAAACATCTTCTAAAAGAAGTTGAATGTGCATACTGTATAAGGAAAAACTCCACTGTGTCTCTTAAGAAGTTACCACCTTCAACTTCAATTTTCAGTCCTCTGCTTTGCCATGCATCTGTAGAAATAGCTTATGGTTTTGCACATCTCTATCTCTTCCAAGCTATTTCATTCTCTGTTGCTTTCTCTGAAGTCCTGAAGTTAAGCTTTAATCTCCATAAAACATTACAACAGTAGATAAAAGAAGAAACACTTCAACAGTTGCACAGGAAACCGTGGAGAGCACAGTGAAATATTGGAATACTGAGTTTCCCTATTAAGTTCAAGATTGATGTTTTGTGGTTTTATAAATATAGTCACAGTATACATCATGACGGCATTTATGTATAAATTCAAAGTCATTGTCATCTCACAATGAAAAACAAACATTTTCCTACTTTTCACAAAAACCTCCAAGAAGAGTAAAATTTCAGAATTGAAAAAAGGCATCTTTATTTATTGAAATGAAAAAAAAGCCAGTATGTATTAAACATCATATTTGCCTTTGTTTTTGTAAATGAAATGCATTAATGTTGCTACAAATATGTGTAAGATAACAGATTTTAGGAAATCTCTTCCGAAAGAAAAGACATGATTTTCTTAAAGGGGGCATATCTTTAGAAAATATTGTATAGAAATTTGCCAAATAATGCATCTCCTCACTGAATAAATAGTTTAGAAGCATTCCTGTTTGGAATGAAGCCATTCTGTCACCTCAGCTTACGGAGCACCTGGCTCTGGGAGCCAGCATGTAGTTTTGTAGGTGTTTATGTATATTTTGTTTATTATCTTGTTTTATTGTGTCATACTTCATTGCTCTTTTAGTTCTTGTTATCTCTTTTTTTTTTTTTTTATTGTGGGGACAAAGCCACATGAAATCTATCTTCTTAAATTTATAAGTGTACCTTACAGTATTGCTAACTATAAGCAAATGTAGCACAACAAACCTCTAGAACTTCCTCATCTTGAATAACTGAAATTTTAGAGCCATTGAAAAGCAATTCTACATTTCTCCAACTCCCGCACCCTAACAACCTTTATTCCACTCTGTTTCTATGAATGTGACTATTCTAGATATAAGTCTTGTATAAGTGCTATCATACAGTACTTTTTCCTTCTGTGATTGATTCACTTCACTTATAATGTCCTCAAAGCTATCCATATTGTAGCACATGACAGAATTTCCTTCTTTTTAAGGCTGAATAATATTCATTTATCCGTGGATTCTTTATGTTGTTTCTACCTCTTGGCTATTGTGAAAAATGCTGCAGTGAACTTCATAGAGCACATATCTTTTGAATGATGAATACCCAGAAGTAATTGAGTTTTTTTTTTGTTTTTTTTTTTTTTTTTTTTTTGTTTGTTTGTTTTTGGCTGGGGCTGGGTTTTAACCCACCAACTCTGGCATAAGGGGCCAGCACCCTACTCCGCTGAGCCACAGGCGCCACCAGTAATTGTATTTTTAAACTTTTGAGGAGCCTCCATATTTTTCTCCATAGTGGTCACAACATTGTACTTTCCTGTGAAAAATACAGAGTTCCCTATTCTCCACACTCACCAACACTTGGTATTCTTTTTATTTTTTTTAATGACATACTAATAGGGGTAAGGTGATAGCTTATTGCAGTTTTGATTTATATTTCTCTGATGATTAGTTATGTTCACAATCTTTTCATATAGATGTTGACCATGTTTACATCTTCTTTGAAGAAATGTGTATTCTGTCTTTTCCCCATTTTTATAATTTGGTTATTTGGTTCTTTGTAGGAGTTCCTTATGTATTTTGAAGTATTAACCCCTTATCTGCAAAGAAAAATACTTTTGACCTTTTTGTATGGTACCTCTCTGTACCTTCACTTGCTCTTAATTGTTTCCTTTGCTATGCAAAAGACCTTTAGTTTGATAGTTCCATTTGTCTGCTTTTGCTTTTGTTGCCTGTGCTTTGGGGGTCATTGCCAAGACCAATGTCATGAAGTTTTTTTTCTTATGTTTTCTTCTAGAAGGTTTAGAGTTTCAGGGTTTATGTTTAAGTTTCTAATCTATTTTAAGTTAGTTTTTGTGTATGGTGTAAGATAAAGGTCTAATTTCATTCTTCTGTATATGGAGATCCAGTTTTCCCAGCATCATTTGCCTGAGACATATTCTTAGTTATTTGTTATTTTTGTCTTTTAAATTCTATACCAGAGTTAAAAGTAATTTGTATGTCACTTTTGCAGTGTTACAGTGTTCTCTGTGTCTCTCTATATTTATCTTTACCAGCAAGCTTTCTACAGATGCTCCTCCATCTACATTGGGATTATATCCTGATAAACTCATCACAAATTGAAAATATTATGGGTCTAAAACATGTGGCTTAGTGGGGGCTATAACTCCTTGCTGCTGTCTAGCATTGTGAGAAAAGTATAGTTTCTACTGAAGGTATTTATTATTTTCGCACCATCATAAACTTGAAAAATCAATTTTAACTATTGTAAGTTAGGGATTCTCTATACTTTCATATATTTTTGTCATTCTTTCAATGTGAAAATCCTCTTTTAGCTTTCTTACAAGGCACATCTTGTGGTGATGAAACCCTTCACTCTTTATTTAAATGAAAAAAAATCTTTATTTCTTCTTTTTTGAAGGATATTGTATTTTTGGGTGGCAGGTTTGTTTCTTCCATAATTTTGGATATATCTTCCGGCCTGCAAGATTTCTATTGAAAACTTAAGTGACTGTCCTATGTATGTTTCCTTTTACATGATGTATCACTTAGCTTTTTCTGCTTTGAATATTGTCTTGTTTTTGACTTTTGGCGATTTGATTATAATATATTGGTATGAACGTCTTTGGATTTGTTGTATTTGGGGTCTGTTTGACTTCTTGAATCTGATTGACCATTTGCTCCTCCGGATTTGAGAAGTTTTCAGCCATTATTTCTTTGAACAGCTTCCTTTCTACCCCATTCTTTTTTTTCTTCTGGGACTCTCATAATGTGTATATTGGTCTACTTGATGATGTCATTTAAGTCCTTTCTGCTTTCTTTACTCTTTTTTGTTTGTTCTTTTTTTATTTTCCTTCTCTGACTGGACAATTTTAACTGACCTATATGCTAGTTTTCTGATTCTTTTTTCTGCCTGAACAAGTCATCTCTTGAACCCCCTCTAGTGAATATATCCATTCAATTATTTTATTTTTTGCCAAGTGGGGATTCCATCTATTCATACTCTCATACCTTTTATTTACATTATCCAGAATTACTTTATTACATTGCAGTCACACCAGATAAAACTTCTAAATTTTTGTTTTATTAGTTTATTATACATGAATTGCAATAATGTTTATTTGTTTGAACTTGTAATCTCTTCTGGTACTACTGGTCCTCTGAAGCAGTATCATACTATCCAGATCTTTTATGTTCTTTGTGGCCCCAGCATATAAAGTATTCTGAGTCCTATCAGTGCTTCTAATAGTCCTAGACAAAGCCCAGTCCATCAGGCAGCCCTGCATAAAGGCCCAAATATTGGATGCACTCGTTTATTTCCCTGTAGTGGGGGCCACTGAGCTGTACCACCATCTGTCTGCTGGTGTGGACAGTCTGGAGCAATAGCACATTGCCTGCATCTCTTTTGTTTTCAGTGGCTCAGAGGCATCCAGATTATTCCAGCTCTTGCCCATACTCTCAGACATACGAGATGGAAATCTGTCCTTTAGCAGCTCCCTGAAAAGTCGGAATGTTTTCTCCCTGAGAATCAGGCTGCTAAGCTCTCTCTGCCTCTGTCTGTTCCACCAGAGGTTCTTTGCAGCTGCACCATGCTGCCCAGCTTTTTAAAATTTTCAGTGGCCCACAGGCATCAAGAGTATGCTCAGTCCCATCACTATTTGGAGACAGACAAGATAGAAACCAGTTCTTTGCCAAAGAACTCTGAAAAGGCAGAGCATCAAATGTGTGATCCAACCTTATCTTTCCTTTCCTCAGGGAATAGTAAGTCAGGGAGACGCTGGGAGCTGAGAGTTACTTCCTGATTGCACACTGGTTAGCTGAGGAGAAGGACTATGCTATAAGCATGCCATGAATTTTCCTATTGGCTTTGATGTAACTGATTTCAGATTCCCCTAGGCTGCAGTATCCCCTTAATTGGTTTCTATATTTCTCATAAAGGGAATGGTTCCATATATTGTTGTTGAAGTGGTATCTCTATAGAAAAAAGGAGGGTCTAGGATTTCTTATTCTGCCAACCTTCTGATAGCTCTACTTGTTAAAAATTTTTAAATGCCATTAATTTGTTTGAGAGTATTGGATAAGACAAATTTGTATTTTTTATCAAATCCTATATAGCTTATCTTTTAAAATTTAGAACAGCTAAGAAATAAAAATTATAGAAATATGTTGTCCCTTTCAGAGCAAAGAAGTGCAAAGATTTAAAATACTATTTTTACATGCAAGTATTTTATGTTAGTTCAAAGTATATTTATATCTCCTTCCACATATAAGGAAAAAAGTTCTTTACATTATTGCTCTTTGTTGCAGCAACTTAGGTGTAAGGTATAAAAAGACAAAATTCTTGAAACTTACTATGGTCCAAGTAGATACAAAACGAAAACAATTCACAAAATTGTTGCTTCACAAGTTATGTTTGAGATAATGAATTATCACACGTGAGCACCTCATTGATTTGCATGGTTCAAGTTATTAATTTGTGTGAAATAGTGTAGGTGATGTATATGGCACTCAGTTACAACAGTTTTTTATGTTATCAGAGCAAAAATTTTTTACCTGTCTGTGCCTTGCCTTCAACTCTGCCATGATACTCTTTATTCAACAGTAATATATATGGATAGGTAAGTATGGAAATGGAAGATCATTTTCTACTTTTGTATTGAGTATCCAAAAGCTTGAAGGCATGTACAATCCAGAGATCTATTGCCTGCATATAGATGCACATTGTTCTTGTGTGTCATATATAAATATATAAATGTGAGAGTAAATAGTAGTGGTGTATCTCTAATCTGACAACCTGAAATCTGACATGCTTCATAATCTAAAACTTTTTGGGTGCCAACATGACACTCAAAGGAAATGCTCATTGGACCATTTCAGATTTCAAATTTCCAGCTTAGGGATGCTCAACCAGTCAGTATATAATGCAGCTATTCCAAAATCCAAAAAAATGTGAAATCTAAAACATGTCTGGTCCCAGGTATTTCTAATAAAGGCTACTCAACCTGTATTATATATAAATACATTGAATTATATAAAATATACATATAATATCATTGCATATAATACATATACATTATACAGTTATGCAAAATTATATCAAATTATTATATATAATTATATTACATTATTATATATTACATTTTATATATAATTATGTAATTACATTATACACCTAAATGTACACATACATATATCCATCCAAAAATTTGGGGAGGCCATAGTATTGAAATTGTGCAAACTTCTCCATCTAGGAATTTGGTTCAAATGCCTGAGTAATCTGTAGCATTTTTAAATTTTGTTTCTTCTTTTAGTAGAATCCATTGAACATTGACATCCAGAGGGTAAATAAATTTAATGTGTCTGCGTGAACAATGATAAAATAAGCAGCAGACTCATGACTGATGTTTGCACTTGCTGGCCTGTTCATGTACTCTTTGACCTTATCAAGTGAACAGTGTAGAACAAGGCTTTTCAGAGTATTTACATTGAATCTGCTAAAGACATCTTTCATTCTGAGTAGCTTTTAGAGAGAAAAGTTAGACATAAACTGCCTGTAGCTTTTGCATGAACAATATTTATATTAACTAACAGATACTGAGTGTTTCCTGCGTTAGTTATTTTTCTGATTACTTCCCACAAAAGCTAAATGAAGTATGATTATGATACCAAAGTAACAGATAAGAAAATTGAAGCTTGGGCTGTGCCTGAGCCTCAAAGGAGTAGGGCGCCAACCCCATATGCTGGAGGTGGTGGGTTCAAACCCAGCCCTGGCCAAAAACTGCAAAAAAAAAAAAAAAAAAAAAAGAAAAAGAAAAACAAAAAAGAAAAGAAAATTGAAGCTCAAGGAGGAGAACAACACAGCTACAATGTAATGGCATCAGAACTGAACTTAGGCAGTTTGTTTCCAGAGTCTGTGGTTTTAAATCTTCAATAAATGTCACAACATAACACAGACTTAAGAGGATCTAAATATAATTATAAATTAACATAAATATATACATATACAATATATCTCTATCATCTAGTTAGCTAGCTTTCCATCTACTATCTGAATGTATATAGCAGTGAGTTAATTATCCAAAGGCTAATGATTTGTTTAAAGAATATTGAAAAAGGTAAATTTACGATAGTAAAAATAGTTCCTAGAATCTAGAGTCTACAATAACTAAAGCAATATGATTCCCTATTACAGATATATTTAACAAGTTTGATGGTTAAATGTTATGATGCTTGGAATTATTAAATGTTGTGATTCAAAAGAACCACTTGCCTCTTCTTCTGATCAAATGATGAAGAGTGGAAATCTAATTTATTACAAGATTGAGAAATAATTGAGACCTCTGCTCTTCCTCATTATTCATGTCGAAGTATTCTTTGTTTACCATGATCTATGTATACCAGAATATGCCTTACTCAAATTATTTTTTTTCTTTGTGATATTAAAAACACATATAGTGAGAATAAGATAAAGTCTGTCAGGCCAAGGCAGACATGACACAGCTGGTCTGGTCGGTTTCGGCCCTGCCTGACCACCCTATCTCCCGTTCTTACTGTTTTGTAAATTTAGCTCCCACCCTAAAGATGCCTATCTGGAGTAGTTTAGGTAGATTGATTTAAGAAATTAACTTGTAAATTAAAATGTTGTAATAGGTCACTGAAATATGCTAATTATTATTTAGAATAGAGGTTTGTGTGGTCTTTAAACTTTTATATGTGAAACAGTAATTTTAAAAGTAGAAGAACAAAACAATCTTAGAAAGGCTATTCTCTCTGTGCTCCAAAATCCTGGCCTTCTGACAGATAAAGTTTGGTGGACCTATCCCCGTCTCTGCATATTAGCTGAAAGTGACAAGTGGCTGGACCTGATTTATTCCGGAACATTTCTGGTGACCACAAAGGGACCCCTGCTCCAGTAAATGCTACATAAGTGCTGCCTGGGAAGGCCAGCAGTCCCCTGGGCAGGGGTGAAGGGCTCTAATGCTCCTAGCAGCGCTGCCATATTTTTCCCTTTTGGCTCTGTACTCACACACCTGCCATCTATCATTAAGATCCACCTGCTTTATTCTGGTTGCACGCAGAGAATTTTAGTTCTCATCAGTTCTGACTTGGTTCTTGAGAAATCTGGTGTTTCTGTACCTGGTTGATATTATGGCAGCTCAGGCCTCATGGCTGCATGCTGAGAGCATTAGTTCCCATCAGTTCTGGTTTTGTTCTCAAGCAATTTGGTGTTTCTGTATCTGGTTGGCATTATGGCAGCTCAGGCCTCAATCCCAAATGGCAGCCCACTGGGGCATATTCTGTTTGATTGATCTCAGCATGGATACCAACCTATAACTAAAAAGTAATGAAATTTTACTGTAACATGGCCAGGCCGATGCATCGGTCATTTTGAGTCTAGAGAAAAGTGGCCTTTAAATGGATCCTTGAGTTATTATAATAACATTACATTATTTAAAATAACAAATCTGGTTAAAATACTTATTTGTTCTTTTTCTTGATAAAATTTATGGGTTTAAAAGCGGTAATTAAAACTATATTTATATACCTAAATTACAGGGTATAAAAATGGTTAACTAAAAAATAAATAAAACCTAGGTAAACTGTTAAATAAATTAGGTAATTAAGAAATTAATAGTCTAAAT
Source organism: Loris lydekkerianus (assembly GCA_963574355.1). Lineage (NCBI taxonomy): Eukaryota > Metazoa > Chordata > Mammalia > Primates > Lorisidae > Loris > Loris lydekkerianus. The sequence goes on from CAUYPK010084719.1 coordinate 18,110, forward strand.
AAAAATATATGTTTAAAAGCCAGAAAATATAAATTTTGCTTCTGTCTGTATGTCTGTCTGTTTGTGTGTCTATATATGTCATGTGCCTGTGATATTTCACTATCAAAATAGACAAAAGAACTCTAATTAGCTTTAAAAAAAAGTAAGCACTTTTTAAAAAATATTTCTGATAAAATATCAAGTATTTTATCAGAAAACCAGAAAAGAACTCAAATGCCTTTTTGTTCAAGTGACTTTGATATTCTTTGATGAATAAAATTAGTTTTAAACCTGTTATTAAAAGTTCAGATGTTTAAAAATTATAAAACTGCCACTTCTCTAATATTTCTAAATTTTGCTGGATTTGACTATGAACTTATTTTCTCCATCTTGAGCCTCTCAATTCTGAGGTCAGATAAGTAGGTGGCTGTGATGAGGCTTAGGGACCCGTTCTCCTTGCATAGGACAACAGCTACAAGGCCTGGTCTAGCCCATGGCCCCTTCCCTGCTCCAACTTTGCCCTCTAACTATTCTGAGAGAAACTGAATGCTCCAGTCTTCCTGCTTTCTGTATTGAACTCTGGTGAATGAATTAAAGACACAGATAGATCCTGTCATTTACAGTCATCTTTGATGCCACATGCCCACATGAGACTTAGGAGGACAAGGAAAAGACATCAGAAATGACACCTATGTTATCGTTTCAGAACATTTTTCAATAACTTAAAACCTTAAAGTCATGTTTCATAAAATGCCTGAGTCATTTGTAAAATGTAATACTTTGGCTGTTTAATGTTTGAAAAAGTGAGTCTTTGTCAAAAATAGATTTTTGTCTTTTAAATCTTGTAATTATCAGTTTAGTCAAGTAAATAATTAACTTCATCATAGACTGTGATCCTGTTTTATGACAAGTGGTTTTTGGGGAATAAAAAAATTAAACAAACAAAAATAATAATATTGTATAAGAAAGGATCTTGTGTGGTAAATTTTGTCCTAATATAAAATGACTGATTTATTTAAAAAAGTAAAAGAACAAAATAAAAGATTTAAAATGTTTGTAAATTGTCTGTGCAGGTTAAATAAAACTCATAAAACAAAATTTGTAAAAGAATTTACATGTGATACAGTTGACTAAGTGTTGCCTTTAAAACGTTTAGACTTCATAGTAAAACGATTTAATTGTAAAAATAAATAAATAAATAAATAAAATAAAACATTTAGACTTATGATACTGTTTAAACAAATGTTTGTCAAACCCTTTGACAAACCTTCCAAAATCAAAATTTAGCCTTTTTGCCCTCAAATTAACTTTTAAATATTAAGACTGTTGAAAGTGTATCAAAAGGTCAGGCTTATTTAATATGTTAAAGTTATATATGAAAATTTTCAAATAAAGAATGATGTTTAATTTTCTATAGATTTTATATATATATATATATAATATAAATATATATGTGTATGTTCTAATATTGTAAAATGTTGGTCCATCTTAGTATATGTTGTCAGTAATAATTTTTGATTCATCTCAAAAAAAAATTTTTTAACTAAGTCCAAAGTTTGTCCTTCAAAGAAAGTAGTGGAAAAACTGAAAAGTTCTCTCAAATACAAATTTCTAATAACTTTGGAGATTAAATATCATCAGACTAAAAATAAACTTCCAGGACTTTAATTAAAAATCCAACAAGTCCATGAGTATTACTAACCTAACTTTAAACAAAACAGAAATCAGTTACATGGAACTGAGCTTATTTTTTTTATAACTTTTTGTTTAAAACATCGCTGATTTTTTCTGTGTTCTGTTGCCCAGAAGGCAAGAAAACCATTTTTCCATCTCTTAAACTGTTTATAGCCTGCAGCAATATATACATATATATATATTTGTAAACACAATTTAAGACATTATTTTTTATCTCTCCTTGATTTCTCCAGAATTTAAAACCATTTATAAATATTCTTAATTTATGACAATATAGTTATTTACACAAGTTCAATAAAAATCTATTTTCTTCTATAAGATGCAATAAAAAAAATTAGTTATTTGACCAAGGCTTTGACAAAATGACATTTTCAGAGGTGTCCAGACTATGTTAAAGAATTAAATTTAACTTTATAAGGCCAATAAAAAGCTCATTAGAAAAACTGTCCAGATATCCCATCAATATCATTTCCTGATGTGTGGTAAATAAAAATGTCACTTTCTGACAGGTCTGGAAATCCCAATTTACTTTGAGACTTTGAGAGAAGAGAAATTTACCCAATATGTGCAGATATCTAATAACACAAATGAAACCTGGGCTCATGAGAGGCTTTCAAGATTAACATGAGATTCCTTATAAAAGGTTCCAACATTATAAAAAAAAAAAAATCCTAGATGGATAATAATTATTCTTACTGTATTTTATACAAATAATCAGACCTAGTATACTGAAAATACAGTTTATTTTGACAATTAAATTGATTCTGCTATAATTTATTTTTAATGAAATGGGAAATTAGAGAGAAAATATAGTTCAAAAATAAAAAAAAACTGTAGCCCACCTATATTAAATTCCAGCCTGTCTAAAATACCAGCTTATAAAATGAGATATAACTGTTTAATTAAACTGATCTATTAACAAGACTAAGAGACTGGCCAAAAAATATAAAATTATATACAGTAGTCAGATTTACTCTGATTTGTTTTTTTCTTCCTGCTTCTTAGCCCTGAGGTTGACATTCAGATTTAATACATAAAATCTTTTAATTTCAAAGTAGACATGGAAAAAACAAAACTAAAAATTTTTACCCCAAAGTACATGTCTCTGACATATTTTGAGATAACTGCCTCAGAAATAATATTACCACAACTTGCTGAAAATATTTATCCCAATCTTCAGACTATATGCTGAAAAAAATGTAATTAAAAATTTGTCTCTGACTCTAAGACTGATGGGAAAGAAACTATAAAAACCTTAAGGCTCAACAAAGATCGCCTATTGGCTACCCTAAAAAAAAAAAATTATATAATATTAAATACTATCTACTATATCTGTATAAATACCTCAGGACAAAATAAAACCTGAATAAAAATTTCCCAGTAAGTAATGTAGCTACAACACAGCCCCACAAGTGGCCCCATACCCAGCTGATTTTCAAAAATACTCAAATTACCCAGAACTTCAAATCAGTTCTATGGAGACTCTTAAAGCTACATATTACCTTAAGAACTGTACTAAGACTATAAATAAAAATACTGATTTTCTCATCATTCAAAACTTAGCCTTAAAATCCCAAACTTATAGAGATTTATAGATGACAGCTAAATGATTTCATTCTCTTACTCTGGACACAACCCTGACGTCATCCCTGTTGATGTAAAAAAGCCAGATTAAGCCTCTATTTATTTCTTTTCCCTAACATAATTTCTGAGATATCTTCCAGGTCCTACATTCCAGTAATAGATCCACCCAGACCAAGAAATTTACTCAATTGGCCTTAGACCCTCTACCCAAGATCCTGTCCCAACTTTTTCAAGGCCTCCAGCAGATGACCTTTGATTGCTGTTAGAGCAAGCCCAACTACCTCCTGAGATACACTATGCCACACTCTAAATTTCTTAAAAAGAGGCCCCTTACCTTGCTTCCTAAAACATACATATGTTTTGGCCAATGACCAGATTATCCTCAAGACTTAGAAAAAAAGGTCAGAAAAACTCAAGAAAAAGTTAACTGGCCTCTAAAATATCCTACTTGCAACCCCTACAGCAGTAAAGTTTTCTAAATTACATCATTCCCACATCTAGCCTTATCCTCCTGAAAACAAAACAAAACAAAACAAACAAACAACAAAAAAAAAAAACCCAGAGAACTCAAGCTGAACCAGTGAACTACAGAACTGTGCAAAGACAAGCATTAAAAACTTCAGCTGTTAAAGTGAAAGGTGTATTATTCTCAGATATCTTTGTTATTATATTTAATGTGTCCCTTATTATCTTTTATAATTGTACTATATGTTGTTTCCAGTATAACTTTAAACCTATCCCTTGCCCAAATGAAGTCAGTTCCCAGACAAATACAATAAATTATAGTCATTATTTCCATTTAAAATCTATTTCATAGCTATGAAATGTAATAATAGGAATGGAGAGTGAAAACACATATAGTAAAAATAAGATAGAATCTGTCAGACTAAGGTAGACATGACACAGCTAGTCTGGTTGGTTTAGGTCCTGCCTGACCTTCACCCCTGTCTCCCATTCTTACTGTTTTATAAATTTAACTCCCACCCTAAAGATGTCTAGTATTGGAAGAAGAGGGTCCAGCCACTTGTTATTTTTAGTTAATATGTAGAAATGGGGATAGGTTTACTAATTTTATTTGTCAGAAGGCCGGGATTTTGGAGAACAGTGAGAGTAACCTCTCCAAGACTGTTTTGTTTTTTAATTTTTAACATTATAGTTTTATATATTTGAGATTAAAGTGAATACCATGTTTACCCTTATCTTAAACAATAATTGACAGAACTCATGACTTATAAATAATTAACAACATTTTAATTTAAAAGTTAATCTCCTAAATCAGTCCACCTAAACTACTCAAGTTAGGCATCTTTAGGGTGGGAGCTAAATTTACAAAACAATAAGAATGGGAGATGGGGGTAAAGGTCAGGCAGGAGCTAAACCAACCAGACCAGCTGTCTGCCCTAGCCTGAGACTCCATTTTATTCTTACTATATGTGCTTTCATTTTTCACTCTTATTTACTATATTTCATATCTATGAAATAGATTTTAAATGGAAATAATGACTATGGCTTATTGTATTTGTCCTGGGATTGAACTTATTTGGGCAAGGGATAGGTTTAAAGTTATATTAGGAATAACATGTAGTACATTTAATAAAAGATAATAAGGGGTATATTAATATAGTAATAAATAATGTCTGATAATAATATATTTTTTATTTTGAGAACTGAAGTTTTTAATTTTTATATCTGTATAGTTTTGCAGTTTGCTAGTTTAGTTGGAGTTTGTTGGTTGTTTTAGGGAGATAAGGTTAGATGTGGGAATGATGTAATTTAGACAGCTTGACTATTATAGGGGTCATAAGTAGGATGTTTTACAAGTTAAGGTTTTTTTGTTGCTATTTTTTGAGTTGGTCAGGGTTTTTTTTTCTTTCTTTTTTTTTTAAGTCCTAGGATAACTTGGTTACTGGCTGGAAGGTATATAGGTTTTAGGAAGAAGAGCCAAGGGTAATTTTTAAAGCAATTTAGAGTGTGGCATAGTATAGTTTAGGAGGTGGCTGGGTATGTCATGACAAAAATTAAAAGGTCATTTATTGGAGGCCTTGAAAAAGACATCTTGAGTAGAGGGTTTAAGGTCAGTTGAGTAAGTTTTTTGTTCTGGGTGGGTCCATTATTGGAATGTGGGATCAGGAAGATATATACCTTCTTTTTATTTTATTTTTTTGGAAGATATCTATCTTAAAAATTATTTTATGGTAAAGAAATACATAGGAGTTTAATTAGGTTTTTTTATATTGACAGGGATGAAGTCAGGGTTGTGTACACGGTAAGAAAATGAAATTATTTGGCAGTCACTTATATACATTTAAACTTCTAGGTTTTATGGCTATGGTTTGTATGATGAGAACATTAGTATTTTCATTTACAGTCTTAATATAGTTTTTAAGATAATATTTAGTTTTAAGAGTCTTTATAAAACTGATCTGAAGTTCTGGGTAATTTAAGTGAATATTTTTGAAAATTTAGTTGGGTGTGGGATGACTTGTGAGGCCATGTTGTAGTCACACAACTTATTGGGAAATTATTAATCATGTTTTATTTTTTTGAGGTATTTATATAGATGTAGTAGATAGTATTTAATATTGTACAGATTTTTGTCTTAGTGTAGTCAATAGGTGATTTTTGTTGAGCCTTAAGAGTAGTTTTTAAAATTAGTTTTAGAATTAGAGACAAATTTTTAATTTTTTTTTTTTGGTGTATAGTCTAAAGAATGGAATAAGTATTTTCAGTAAGTTTTTATAATGTTATTTCTGGGGCAGTTATTTTAAAATATGTGAGAGACATGTATTTGGGGGCAAATATTTTTAACCATTTTTTAGTGTTTAATTTGAAATTAAAAGATTTTATATATTAAAATTTAATATGTTATCTCAGAGTTAGGAAGTAGGAAGAAAAAATAAATCAGAGTAAATGTGATTATTGTATATAATTTCATATTTTTGGACAGTGTTTTTTTTTTTGTTTTTGTTTTTGTTTTTGAGACAGAGTCTCAAGCTATCACCCTGGGTAGAGTGCCATGGCATCATAGCTCACAGAAACCTCTGATTTGGGCTCAAGGAATCCTCTTGCTTCAGTTTTTCTATTTTTAGTAGAGTTGGGGGTCTTGCTTTTGCTCAGGCTAGTCTTAAACTTGTGAGTTTAAGTAGTCCACCCACCTGGGCCTCCCAGAGTGCTAGGATTACAGGTGTGAACCACTGTGCCCAGCCTGTTTTTCAGTTTTGTTAGCAGATAAGTTTAGTTAAATAGCTATGTTTTATTTTATGAATTAGTATTGTATATAAGGCTGGAATTTAGTATAGGTGGGAGCTATAGTATTTTTTATTTTTTGAATTTTAAAAAATTTCCCACTTTATTAAAAATAAATTATAGTAGAATAAATTTAATTGTCAAAATAAACTGTATTTTTAGTATATTGGTTTTGATTATTTGTATAAATTATTGTAAGAATAGTTATTAGTTATTTAGGTTTTTTTAAATTGGTTTTGTTTGAACTTTTTATAAGGAATCTTAGGTTAGACTTGAAAGTTTTTTATGAGTCTAGATTTTATCTGTGTCATTAGATATTTGTATATATTGGGCCAATTTTTTTATGTTTGCAAAGTCAATTGGGATTTTCAGACCTGTTAGAAAGTGATATTTTTTATTTACTGTAGATTAGGAAATGTTATTGATGAAGTATTTGGCTAGTTTTTTAAATGGGCTTTTCATTGGTTTTGTAAAATCAACTAATTTTTTAACATAGTCAGGTTATCTTTGAAAATGTTATTGCACTCAAAGTCTTGGTAAAATAACCAGTATCTTTTATTGTGTTTTACAGAAGAAAACATATTTTTATTAAATTTATGTAAATAATTATATTGTCAGAAATTAAGAATGTTTATAAATAGTTTTTGAATGTTGGAGAAATCAAGGAGAGAGAAAAATAAATGTTTTAGATTTTGTTTATAAGTACACGTATTGTTGAAAGCTATAAATAGTTCAAAAGATGGAAACTTTTTTTGTCTTCTGTATATAGAACAGAAAGAATCAGCAATGTTTTAAACTCAGTTTTATATAACTGATTTCTGTTCTGTTTGAAGTTAGCTTAGTAATATTTATGGAAATGTTAGGTTTTTATTTAAAGTCCTGGAAATTTGTTTTTAGTCTGTGGTGTTTAATTTTTAAAGTTTTCAGAAATTTGTAATTAAGAGAGCCTGTCAACTTTTTATTATTTCTTTTGAAGAATAAGCTTTGGATTTAGATAGTTATAAAAAATATTTTTGAGATGAATTAAGAATTACTGATAACATATGTAAAGACAGACTAATATTTTATAATATTAGAATACATGTATATATGAACATAATCTACAGAAAATTATTTTTTATTTGACAATATTTTAATATAGTTTTAACATATCAAGTAAGTCTAATACATCTTTTGTATACTTTCAATGGTTTAAATATTTTAAAAAGACTGAATTTAGAGTTTTGATTTTGGAAGTGTTGTCAAATATCAAAGGTTTAAAACATTTCTTTAAACAGGATCATGAGTTAAAAGATTTTAAAGGCAATATATAGTCAACTGGATCATATGTAAATTTTTTGATAAATTTTTTATGAGTTTTATTAAACCTGCATAGATAATTTATAAATATTTTAAACTTTCTGTTTTGTCTTATCTTTTATTTTTTTTAAATAATCATTCATTTGGTTCAGGAAAAAATGTACCACACAAGATCTTTTTTATACAATGTTATTTTTTTGTTTTATCTTTTTTATTAAAAAAAAATTTATAAAACAGGATTCCAATTTATTATAAAGTTAATCATTTATTTAGTCAAACTGATAATTAGAAAATTTTAAAAAGGAAAAAATATTATTTTTTGACAGAGGAAAGCCTTGGTTTATTAAACAATTTAAACAAATTATTACATTTTATTACACTTTATAAATGACTCAGACATTTTATGAAACATGATTTAACTTTAAAGTTTTAAGTTATCAACAAGTGTTCTGAAACCACAACTTAGGCACTATTTCTGGTGCCTTTTCCTTGTCTTTTTAAGTCTCACATGGCCATGTGCCATCAAAGATGGCTGTAAAGGACATATCTGTGTCCTTAATTTATTTACCAGATGCAGAGTTCAAGACAGAAAGCATTAAGACTGGAGCATTTAGTTTGTTTCAGAATAGCCAGGGGCAAAGTTGGAGCAGTGAAGAAGGGGCCATATGGGCTCGGCTGTGCCCTATAGTTGTTGGCTTAAGTATGGAGAATATGTCCTTTAGGCCTCACTATAGTTATTTCTTTAGACCTCAGAATTTAGAGGCTCAAAATCAGGAACATATGTTCACAGTTAAATCCAGAGAAATTTAGAAATATAATAGTGGTGGCTGTTTTATAATCTTTAAATATCTAAACATTAATAGCAGGTTTAAAGTTCATTTTATATCAAAGAATACCGAAGTCACCTGAATAAAAAGACATCTGAGTTTTTTTTATTGTTTTTCTGATAAAATAGTTGATGTTGTTGCAGGAAGACGAGGCCCAGTGGAGAGAAAGAGTACCCAAACATTATGTTTAAAAGAGGGAGGGCTTTATTTCAGCAGGTGGAGCCATGGCATAGAAGAACTTAAAACAGCCGCTCTCCTCAACTGGCTCAATCTTCTTTTTATCTCCAGTCAAAAGTTCTGGCCCACAGGCATTTTTTTCATTGGTCAGTTTGAATCAAGCTAGAAAAGCAGGCTCTGGCTTGTACCAAACTGCAGGCTTTTACAGAAGTGGAAGCAAGCATTAGTTTCCAGGTCCCAGGAAGTCAATTTTCTACAAATTCTTAAAAGTTGAATCACCACAGGGAGGACCTGGCAGGTGTATCCTTGGGGTTTCCTTGAGAAGATCTATGTTCTCTTATACCTTACTTTTTCCAAGTATCCTCTCATAATGTAAGGGCTTACATTTTTTTAAAGACAATTGATTAGAGCTCTTCTGTATATTTTGATAGTGAAATATCACAGGTACATGACATGTATAGACCCCCCGACAAACAAACAAATAGAAGCAGAATTTATAATTGATGTTTTTTAAACATATATTTATATGCAGACTATTCATCTTCTAATTACCAAATTTACTTATTTTAGTAGTTTACCTAGGTTTCAGCTATTTTTCAGTTAACCATTTTTATACCATGTAAGTTAGATATATAATATCGTTTTAATTATTGTTTTCAATTTATAAATTTTACCAAGAAAAAACAAACTTAAGTATTTTAACCAAAGTTGTTATTTTAAACAATTCTCTAGAGTCAGGATGATAGATATATCAGCCTGGCCATGTTAAAGTAAAATTTCATTACTTTTTAGTTATAGGTAGGTACCTATACTGAGACCAATCAGACAGAATATGCCCCTATGGGCTATTATTTGGGATTGAGGCCTGAGCTCCCATAATACACACCAGATACAGAAACACCAAATTTCTCAAGAACAAAATCAGAACTGATGAGAACTAAAGTTCTCAACATGCAACCAGAATAAAGCAGGTGGACCTTAGTGAGTGAATGACAATAGAAAATGTGTGAGAGCAGAACCCCAAGACTCCAGGGAAAAATATGGCAGCACTGCTAGAAGTGCTGGAGCACTGTAATCCCAGGTGGCCTATCCAGGCGACCTCTAGGCTTCCCAGGCAGCACTTACACAACACTCACTGGAGTAGTCTAGGGGTCCCTTTGTGGTTGCCAGAAATGTTACCAGATAAAGAGGTCCAGCCACCTGTCACTGTCAGTCCGTATGTAGAGATGGGGCTAGATCTACCAAACTTTATTGCAGAAGGCCAGGATTTGGGGGAACAGTGAGAATAGCTTCTCCAAGACTTCTTTTTTTTAATTTTTAAAATTATAATTTTATATATAATTTAAATATATGTATTATGTTTATATAATTAAATATATTTATCTTATGTTTGTAAATAAATAAAATCTATCTTAAACAATAATTGACAAGACTCATAAATAATTAACAACCTTTGAATTTAAAAGTTAATCTCCTAAATCAATACACCTAAACTACTCAAAATAGACATCTTTAAAATAAAAGCTAAATTTACAAAACAATAAAAATAAAAGAGAAAAATAAAAATCACACAAAAAAACAATCAAACCAACCATGTTCTATCTGCCCTAGCCTGACAAACTTCATTTTATTCTCACTATATATACTTTCATGCCTGTCTTGAATAGGTTAAGTAGATTGATTTAAGAAATTAACTTTTAAAATTAAATGTTATAATAAGTCACTGAGATATGCTGATTATTATTTAGAATAGAGGTTGATGTGGTCTTTACTTTAAACTTTTATATATAAAACTATAATTTAAAAAGTAAAAAAAAAAAAAAAAACAACCAAAATCTTAAAAAGACTACTCTCACTGATCTCTAAAATTCTGGCCTTTGACAAGTAAAGTTGGTAGATCTATCCCCTTCTCTACATATTAGCTGATAGTAACAGGCAGTGAGACCCACTCCGTCTGATAACATAGTATTTTAACTTCTAAAAACACTAATTTCAACAACTTTCTTCCTCTTAAGAATTCTTTTCAAATGTTTTATATATGTATGTATGTATGCATATATATGTGATATGTGTATTGTTGTATGTATACATGTATTGAAAGAACTAAAGAAATTTCACCCTGAAATACAGAATTTCTCTGTGCCGAGTCATTGGTCTCAGGGTTTAAAGAATAACAGCACAGACCATGCTGATAATTGGTGGGATAGAGTTTATTGACAGGGAAGGACTGATAGAAAGAGAAAGATTAATAAGCCAAAGAGGGGGAATAGAACCCCCAGTAATGGAGTGGGGGGAATCCAAGTGACAAGGCTGTACTCTGCCAGTCTTCAGTCTAGGGGGCTTATTTTATTTTAATTTAATTTAATTTAATTTAATTTAATTTAATTTAATTTAATTTTATTTTATTTTATTTTATTTTATTTTATTATTTTATTTTATTTTATTTATTTTGAGATAGAGTCTCACTCAGTTGCCCTGGGGTTGAGTGCCATGGGGTCTTGTCGTGTTTCTGCCCCATTGATCCTTGGGGGAGTTGATCTACTCTGATTATTCATATTGCCAGAGTTTTTCTGTTGATTTCGCCTCATGATCGCTTTTCACCATTGCCTCTGGCCGTCCTCAGAGTTGGGGAGGTGTCTCTCCAAGATTAGACCCCAGAGGGATCACTCTATTGTTGCTGGATCTTTGTAGGGAGTGACCCTGTAGTTCCTCTGGGGCTGCTGTAGTTAGGGAGTTCTGGTTGTGGAAGCAGCTCCGGTGTGCAACACGCCCGGATTCAGCAACAGGGCTGGGGGAGGTGCGCACGGTTCTCTGTGCCTGGTGCCCAGTGACTTTGGCACAGAGAACCCAAGACTCTAGCAGTCTCTGGCCAGGAGAAGGGCTCTGTGCAGAGGCAGGGAGGGCTCCAGAGGGCACGCAGCTACCAGAGTCCCTGGTCAGATGGATGAGATAGTGTGGAGGCTGAGAGGACACAGGAGGGGGGACGCAGAGTTGCATGGCTCCCGCAGTTCCTGGTCAGGGAATGCAGAGCCCCCCATGGGTGCGGGTCACTGGTCGGGGGTTGCTGCACACCTTTTATGGAGGTCTGGGCAGCGCCAAGCCCAGGAGTTGGAGGCTGCTATGAGCTGTGACGTCAGGGCACTCTACCCAAGGCAACAGCCCAAGGCTCCAGTGTTCCAAAACTGTCTCACTCTGCCCCTTAGGATTAGGGCTGTGAGGCAGTTCTGTCCCCGCCTTTAAGCTGCTCAGTCA
>CAUYPK010084721.1:0-33616 GCA_963574355.1 Loris lydekkerianus
TTCTTCTGTTCTTGAGATACTTTACTAAGAAGAATATGTTCCAACTCCATCCATGTAAACATGAAAGAATATTGAACTGAATTTTAAAACTTGGATTTCATTGAGTTGGTGAAAAAAAGAACCATTTAGAACACAGTGAAAAGCAGCGGTAGTTTGGATAAAGTAATTTGAAAAGGATGTGCAGAGTGTTTTGGAAAAGAGGACAACAAAGACGGGAGGTTTCAGTGAACAGGGAGGAGAAACCACCTGGACTAGGCTAGAAAGACAGACAGGAAGGGACCTTTGATATCACAGGACTAGTTTTGACTGGCTCCATCTTGCAGATTATAAACTGCTTGTACTATGCCTTGGTCATAGCTGGAGCCCATATCATGCCTCACAAAGTGGTCTACTATATAACTCTTTCTGAATAATCAAGTGTATAAAATAACAGATGAATAAATGAATGCATGTCAGATGAGCGAGCACTACCAGAGATGAGTCACCAAGTAGATCTTGGAGGAAACAGAAATCAAAGAAGGATTTCAAGTTTCCAATTGTGGTTGACTAGGGAAGATCATGGCATCATTGGTGGAATTGCCTGGCACCTAGAAAGTGTTCAATGAGTATAATCTTATATATTTATGCTATTGGAAAGGGATAAATCTGGAAGGCACTGGAAGCTCACTTTACCCTGTTGGTCATTTAGCAGAGAGCTAGGCCAGCAGGTCTGTGTTAACAGATACAAGCTTCCAAGTCCAAACATCAACCACTGATTGTTTGTTACATATTTCCCAAGGATTCCTTACTCCCCCATTCTCTACAAATTCATAGGGCATGACGGAAATTGGGATCTCTCTTCTGGAACCCTATGTGTCTAGCCCAGCTATGCCTGACCTAAGTACACCTCTCTATGGGGTAAGGAGAGTTCCTGAGAGATTGTGTGCACTCTCTACTTCTGTGGTGTAAGTTTTCTTCCACAAAATCTTGTTATATTTACATCATGTGGTCTTAATGTGTGGGGACCTGAAATAAGCAATATATCATGAATAATGCACAATGCACACACAGAGGTTTTAGAGAGGGATGTTTTTGAGGGAAATTTTAATTTTAGACATGATTCAAAGAGCTATAATCTGTGCAAATAAACCTTAATATGATAGAGATTATAAAATCCTACTTAATCCATTTATAAATACAGTGTACTTAAGTCTTTTTAATAGAAATTCCACAATACTTTTTTGTGGAAACTAGCCATTAAATATGAACTTCAGATCAAATCAACCTCTTTATTAAGTGAAAGTTTATGATTGGCACTGTTTCATAGTAATGAATGCAGAAAGAATGATAGAAGTAGATAATTACCAATTTACAAATTCTAACAAAGTATAGCTATAGAGAAAATGATAATCAATGGACACTAAAATCATTAGGTCTGAGGCTATCAATTTTGGTTCCTCATTGGAATCTCTAGGGGTATTTAAAAAATACTAATCTCCACGTCACACCCCCAGTGATTCTGGTTTAGATGATAAGTGTGACCTTGGCATTGTGACTTTTTAAAACTGTACAGGTGATCCTAATGTATTGCAAAGGTTAGGTGAAAGGTCAATGGAAATCCTTAAGGGAGGAACCAGGATCTGACCAAGACTCTAGATTTAACTACTCATTTATATGAGACAGAGGAATGTGTTACACAATATCATAGGGATGCAATTTGCAAATTCTAGACTATCAAAACTCTAGGGATGAACTTTCTTCAACAATGAAATTGCATTGAAAAATGAAGGAGGGAGGGGAGAGAGAGAGGGAGGGAGGGAGGGAAGGAGGGATTCTGGCTGCATTCCTTGTAATAACTTCTAAATAATTTGCAAATAATTAATAGCTTCCACCTGTTCTGTTTCCCTGGGCCCTTCTGTTAGTTCTCTAAGGATCATAGAGGTTAGTAGTATCATGGAATCAAGAGGAGGCATCTGATTCTAAGGAGTTATTAGCTTTTATCCTTGTTCCCCTCCAACATTTGTATCAGTAGTCAATCTTCCAAAACTCTTCATGGCTTTCTCAACGTATCTTCAAGGTCCCTTGACCTCTCCAAAACCATGCTCAGCCACTTCCATGATACTCTCAGGGGTACAGGAAAATCTGGATCATCTCTGTTACCACTGGGAAGTGACAAGAGACTAAGGAGGTGGTCTCATCCCCTTCCTACCTAGATCCTCCTAAATGTATCCCCATTCCTACTCTAGATAATACATTATAGGGAAACTTGAGGCTCTTTCATTCATCTTCTGGCTCTCTGCCCTCAGATCCCCAAACCTACCTGAGGGGCTTGTCATGCTCTTAGCCAGTGGCAATCTAGAGCCAGCTCATTTAGTCTTCCTAAAGCCAATTACACACCTCTATTTCTAACTTCAAAATCAATGATATCACATTGGTAACTTGAAATGGGCTGTGGTGGGAGTATTTACACCACAGAAATTGGCAAACACTACAAATAGGGGGGTTTTATGTACAGATCTGTAGGTTTTTTTAATTATTTTATTATCTCAGGTTAATGTGAGGGTACATATGATTAAGTTACATTATTTGTGTTTTTAATGTCCAAAGTCTGAGTTATAGTTGAGTCCTTCACCCAGGAAATGTGCCATATACCCCTACATTGTACCAAATAGGTGGGAACTTACCAAGCCCCCTCCTTCCTCACTGCTTCTTGAATTTGTCTTTTTCCTCTCCTGTGGGCCTGTAGTTAGTTGTTGATCTACTAGTTTCATATTAGTACTAAGTATGTGGGATGCTTGTTTTTCCATTCTTGAGATAATTTACTTTGTAGAACCATCTGTTAAATATTTATCAGCACATCACTGACTGCCTCTATCAACATCACAGCTTGACATGGATGTGGGGGTGCAGGGGTCACAGAGTCCCTTCTCAAGGACACTCCACTGTTTAAGCTACTCTCTCTCTCTCCTTTCTACCTTCCTGTCACTTGCCAGCCAGTGGAAATTTCAAAGTAGAAGTCTCACAAGGAATACTTCCCAAATCTGTTTAAGGTACCTCGTTCCCATCTCCATATATTCTAATTTAATTGGTATAGGAGCAGCCTTGGCACTGGGGACTTGATATGGACATAGCTTTACCATTGAGGATTTGTAAAAGCTCCCCAGGTGATTCTAATATGCAACAAAGTTTGGAAATAACAGTTTTACGATATTGGTCTCCACTCTGGCTGCACAATAGCATCATCTGGGCAGTTTCAACACTGTATATATATAATTGAATGTCCACCAAAAATCATTTAAAACTGAGTTTTAGATGAAGTCCAGGAATTATTATGTTTTTAAATACCTCTAGGTGATTATGATACAAGATGAGAAGAGAACTGCTGGTTTCTGGCACAAATTTTGGCTCTACTAGTGTTAAAAACTACGCTGGTGAAGCTCAAAACCTTGTCTCTGAATGTATTTAGAAACTCAAAAGCTGTAGAATGCTATTTCTTTCTATTTTCATGCAATAACTATCTTACCTTTTGGGCAATCTGTGTAGGAAGATCTCCCTACTGCCTGAATGATGCAAGAAAGAGAGGTAAAAGTAAAACCCCGTGGATAGATAGCATAGGGGTTGCTATCTAAATGTTACTCCACTACGAGAATCGAAAACAACGCTTTCAGAACTACATTCTCTAGTTTTCTTCAAGAGAAAAAGAAAACAGGGGTAATCCCCAAGTTTCTGTCCTTTTATTATTGGCTTTTTGGAGTTTAGGTTGCTTCTCTTTCTGTTTTTATTTTTCAGACACATCACTTTAAGGATCTAGAGTTATATGAGTCTCTACTTTGTAGCCAATTAGTTTCACAGTCCAGAAGTTTGTTCTTCTACCGCACACAATTAAATCCTGTCCTGTGTTTTTTCTTTTTTTTTTTATTGAAAGTTCAGTTAAATATTTTATAACTCTCATGATTTTTTATTATTTTGCAGCCCAGTGAACCCTCAAACCACTTCTCCCTACAATATAGTTCCCCTTTCCATTGTGATTTATTCAAGAGTTCATTCAACATGTCTATACACTCAGTGATGGCGGCAGTAGTAGTGGTGGTGGTCAAAACACAAAATTAGTCACCAGCACCATTGCTAAACTGTGATATTGAGAAATATCTTATAAACACATTAACATGCCCGCCTCAACTAAGCCATTCGGCAGATATAACAAGCTCAAATGCAAAATGGGAAGCAGCCCAATCAAGTCAGACCAACATGGATTTAAATCTCACATGTGCCACCAAATCAACGTGGGCTTTGACAAATTATTCAACCTCTATGGGCCTCAGTTTCTTCATCCATTAGCCAGAGATAATTATATTTCTCATAAAGGGGTGTTGCAAGGACTACAATTAAAGTATTTAGAGCTCAAAATTTTATATGTTAAAGTGTTTAATTATTATTTTCAGATAGAGGCCTAGTCACACCACTATACCACATAGTGTATTCATGTGTTTTTCCTCACAAGTAGAAAGAAACAGTAAGGTTTCATTTTCCTTTTTGTTTTAATACATTAGCAACCACTAACCTCTACCTAGCATTCATTGAACATACCATGTATGTGCCAGAAGTCATAATAAAGAAAGGGCAGGGAGGCAAGAAGAAGAAAGGAGAGGTACAGTGTATGAATTACCAATTCTTATTTTCAACCCCCCCCCCATCATCAATAATGGTTAATACGCAAAGGGGAATTTGTTCTATTAGAAAATAATTCAGACACCACCATTATTATTTCCAGAATTCACCATTTTCCAGTGCTCTTCTATTTCTCTTGATGAGTGTAAGAGTTACCTTTTCCTTCTCCTCTGTGCTCCTCTAGTTGCACTTTGCTTTTACCTCCACCAAACACCTATCATGTTTGAATCTAAAATTTCCCTTTAGAGATTGGTTTTTCCCCCTTCCCCAGTGTTTTTCAACCTTCGGGGCTCTTTGGAATCACCTGGGGAGCTTTAGAAATATTGAAGTCTGAGTTCTACCCCCAGAGTTTTGGATTTTATTGAACTGGGATGGGGGTGCTTGGACATGGGGATTTTTTAAGTGACTATAATCTGCAACCAAGGTTAAACCCCCCCCCAGCCAGCACCCTCCCCAAACTGTGAGTGCCTTGAAGATAGTGACTATGTCATACTCACTCTCATGTCCTTGATGCATAGTATTGTGGCTTCCTTGGTGCATAGTATAGTGGATGGCACAATAGTTGCTCAATAAATGTAGGAAGATACACTAGTAAGGGGGTGAGGAGGGAGGGGGAGGAGGAAGAAGAGGGCAACTAGAGGGAATAGAGGGGAAGGCAATTGGAGGGAGGGTATTTGGTGGGATCTCACCTAATGTGCACAATCTGAGAGTATTTAGCACACCCATTAGGTGAAGGGCTCTTCTCCAACTTGAACTTTACATTGTAATTGAGAACATTGTAACCTAAAAATTTGTACCCTAATATTAATTTGAAATAAAAAAGGTAGCAAGATACTTAAGATCTTGTCATTTCTAATTCTCTCCCAACCAAGCAAAGAATGTTAGGATATCCCTAACATTCTGATGCTAGAATCTTGAGTTCAGCAATATCTGAGGCTCTTGTAATGAGACTCTCATGTTCACTAGTTGGCTTGGGCACTGGATAATGATGGCACTAGTGGTAGTCCGTCAATCCTCCCTGCATACACTAAATACAAGATAATTCCATGTCATTTAAAAGTCTGCAAGAGATCTAGTATCAATCCTGTTCACAAAGGAGAGGTGAGAATTCCCTCCCAGAAAATGTTTAATGGAAGCAAAAAGGAAACTGCAGCAAGATTTCCTTCTTACTAAATAACCCCATCCAAGTTGAGGTATATTAGCCTGTCAATAAATACGGCAACGTGAGTCCTTGTTCCATAACCTTCACTGCGATTCTTTATGCCTAATCATTTGTTTCTTCTGAGACACATGTATAGAATAAACATTTTGTGTAAGATTCTGAGTTAAGTGCTTTGAGAAATACAAAAATGTTTGTGAAATAATGAAAATACATCAAAATCACATAGTACTTCAAAGTTTACAATGCAATGTCACACGTGGCACATTCCGAACCCTATACTTCAAAAGAGTCTTATTCAATTAATTCATTTGCCAACAAATTTAAAAAGGTATCCAGTCCTCCTTCCTTCTCTTTGCCATGGTTACAGTAAATGCTAACACTTTGGCTTCCACATCTAAAGCCGGCCTCACAAAAAAATAAGTTATTACTTGCCCAGGAATAATTTAAGAAGTTCTAGAAAGATCTCACAGCCAAAAACACCTACCTTTCTTGCCCACATACAAAATTCCAACATTCAAGAGTCTTCCTTTCTTGATATCCTGCTGGGACGAGTAAGAGAAAATTCTCACATCTTAATGGATTTATCAGCTGCTTCTTTATCCCAAGAAGCATGGGAAAAGGAGAGCAGAATCAGTGAATGATTGAAAAAAGATGAAGAAAGAAATTCTGGGGAGCCTGGAAAACAAATTTCCCCACCTCCATATTCCACTTAAGGCCAGTGTTCCATTTTTGCTTTGAGTAAAGTCATCATACTCTCTAAATGTCCAAAAACAGGCTTAATTCCACTACTGTTTTAGTAAACTCCTAAACTCTCTAACTTTCATTTGTTTAACATATTTTGTTTAACATATTTTGTTTATGTAGTTAAACCTTTTCAATATGAATTGCACATAAATATCTCCAGATTGATCGCCTGAGTGGGGGGAAGTATTTCTCAACAAGGGCCCTATTGGCATTCTGGATAGGACAATTCTCCTTCATGGTGGACATTTTCTTTTCCTCCCCAACCTCAGCAAATGGAAGTAGTGCACCCTGCAGTCATTCTGACAATCAAAAATGCTCCCACACACTTCCAAATGCTCACTGAAAGAGTGATACTGAAGTGGGTTGAGAATTGCTCATTTTACACCCTAAGCAAGCAAGACACAAAAGGCTCATAGCCATCTTGTAAAGGCCTTTTTCCTGAAGACTTTGCAGATGAAGTGTCATCTTGTTCTGCCACCTTCATTAGCAAAGCAAATAATAGAAATTATCCAAACACATGAAGCCCTTCTACCAGAAAAAAGATAAGAAATAAACCCAAAAGAATACCCCCTACCCTCTTGTGAGAGCTTAAACATCACATACACTTCTCTTAAAATTCCCCTGAATGAGTTATTCCCAATAAAACTCAAAAATACGTTAAACTTATTTAGAAACCTTTGAAGAAGGTTACTGACGTACTGATGTCTTAGAAGTTACTCAATACAACTTGAACTTGACCTCAAGACAGCAGTTATAAGGGGAGCATTTCAAGGTCCCCCAGGGGGCGCCATAACCCCTTCACAAGTCTATTAGCCCTTTGTTCTATGAGTGGTTAGGCTAGTCTGCAGTTCCTTTCCCCTTATCAGAAGGTGTTGACAAAGAAATAAATCTCAAATGTGATCAGCTGGGGACCAACCCGGTCACCTCTAGTGGCTGTGTGGCACTTCTACACTGACGTTTCATAATCTACCCTTTCCCCAACATAGTTTGATATCACTAGCCATGGGTGATCCCAAGGTGAACTAGACAATGCTGTTACTAGGTGATGAATTGCTAATTAATTCAATTTTACAAGCATTCCTTTGCAAGGGCTCCTGAATGGTTCCATCCATTCAGACACATGATGCCTGTATTCTCTCACCAAAAAGAACCTGAATTCCATTTCTCTAATGCCCCATGGCTAAGCAATAACTTGAGATATTCCAAGTGTTAATGCTGAAATAATGCTATCAAGCAGTACAAGGTTTTACCCACACCTTGCTAAGAACAGACATTGGAGAGATAATCATTTTTAATGCACCCTTCCACTTGGTATTGATTTTTTTTTTCTTTTTGGTAAACTTCAAAGGCAGACCCAGCAATGCCACTCTTGGGTATATGTCTAAAAGGAGTAAGAACCCAAACAGCCTTGTTTTATATATTGTCTCTAAAAATAACTATTCAAGAATGTTAGTAACAATCTACTCATAGTAAGCAAAAACTAAGGAAAAATTCATCAACAGGAGATTGGATAAACAAACTGTGGTATATCCATACAACTGAATACAACCTAGCAATAAAAAGGAATGAACTATTGATCCATGCCACAACATAGACAAATCTCAAATGTATTATGATAAGTGAAAAAAGCCAGGCCCCCCCCCCCAAATATGTGAATTTATGTATATTAATTTCAAAGGACAGGTAAAACTAACCTGCGTCTTAGAAATCAGAATAATGGTGGTTACCTCTGGGAGAGAGTTATTCAGGAAAAAGAGTAAGGGGACTTGCCAGGGTGATGAAATTATTCTGTACCTTTATTTGTGTGGTAGTTACATAACTGTAGAGATAAAAATTCATCAAGCTATACATTTAAGATTTATGCATTTTACTGTAGATGAATTATTCCTCAATAAAAAGAATTCCAGGGCAAATACAAATCATAAATATAGTTAGAAGCCTCAGTGATGCATTTGTCTTGTGTGAAGGAATACACATGATGCCCAATATGTATAATAATATCTCTCTCACCTATGTCATACTTTGTGAAATCATTATTTGTATGATTTCCTCTAAATTAATGGGAATTCTTTCTTCTACAGGGCTGTTTAAGCCAAATGTCATCCAGGAGAGTAAGCAAAATCCTCAGTGGTGAGTAGTCTCAGTTTTAAAAAATCAGATTATCTTATTAGGCACTGTTCCTTATCCTCAAAACCTTGCCAAGAATCTTTGATAGATGTCTCTCTACGATAACTGTTGAAGCAGTAATTGCTGTATCCCCCCAAGTTTCTTACTTTTCGAATTCAGTCTTAGCCCATGTGAATAATTTATGATGAGTCTTATTTAGAAGATAAACACAGTCTCTACCTGATTGAATGTCTCTTTCAGTCTTTCAAAATGTAATAAAACAATTCAGCAATCTAAAATTGTTTTCCTAAGCAAGCATTTAATTACTGCACAATTACCCAGACCATGAATCTGAACTGGCACTTGCTAACTCTATAGCAAGAATAATTTGAAAATGAAGAAGAAACTACTAAGAGAATCATACTCTAGTTGTATACCACAGCACAGTGGACTTCTTGACTGCCTTTTTTTTTTTTTTTTTTTGAAGTTTTTGGCTGGGACTAGGTTTGAACCCACCACCTCCGGCATATGGGGCTGGCACCCTACCCCTCTGAGCCACAGGGGCCTCCCACATTTTTTATCACAGTAAAACAAATTAGAATTTAAAAGGAAGTTATTGCAGCATTGCTTATGGTTTTTTGTTTCTCAACAGGATAAGGAGAACTTGATGAAAACTTGATTTATTATTGCATGTCAGAGTTCAAAGCCACTAGCTGAGCTCAGCACAGGCAAACCCACCAAGAAGCTAGGCTGGGTAAAGGTAAAAGGCTCTTTCATATTGTTTCAATATGTGACTGCATCAAGCATTTAAGTAACAACTCCAAAACATAAAGAACTTTAAATTGACACCTGTTTATAGGTCACAGAATATTTAAATTGAAGGCTACAATTGGAAAGCAATAGCTAATTAAGAAAGAATTAGAACCAGAAAATCAAGATCTACCCGTTGTTCTTTGGGATGACCTGAGATGCATGCACACACCAATTGCTGAACTCATGCCTTTTTCCTGGGTTTGCTGGAGTACCGTCTTACATGTGTGCCCCAAGATCCATCCCTGAGACTTAGATTTGTGTGGAAGTGATTTATCAAGGAAGAGCTCCCAGGAGAAACAGTTAGGATAAGAAAGAATCAGGACAGGAAGAAAAGGGAGCCAAAGGCATTTGGGGTGCTCAGCTCATTTGGATCTCATGGGAAGCTCTGAAGTGTGAATGCCCCCTTGAGTCATGAGAGCATTAGTCAATCACTGGGAAATGGGCCTAGACTGGAGATAGAAGGAGATAAATTCCCTATAACTTTAGGCTTTCTCCTAGTGCCTGAAAATTGCCTCTAGTAGCCCAAGGACAGGCCTCTGAAGAAAATTGAAGGTGTTTATGTGCTGGCAAATGTTTAACAATTGCGTGGGGGCTAGGGTGAAAGCCTGGATTTGTAGCATTTACCCATTCCCATGGTGTAAATACTACCACTTTTGGCCAATGACAAACTACCTATGTGAACACAGGTGGTTGGGAAGAAATGCACAGCAGCACCTCCCATTACATACTATTTCTACTACACAGATACAATAGACATTTATAAACTCAAGAGCATAGATGATTGTAGTATATAGCAAAATAATCAGGAAGTGAAGAGTTTAGTCCTTTTTTTTTTTTTTTTTTTTTTCTTTTGAGACTGAGTCTTACTTTGTCACCCTCAGTAGAATGCTGTGGCATCATAGTTCACAACAACCTCAAACTCTTGGGCTTAAGCGATTCTCTTGCCTCAGCCTCCTGAGTAGCTGGGACTACAGGTACCTGCCACAATGCCCAGCTATTTTTAGAGACAGGGTCTTGCTCTTGCTCAGGCTAGTCTCGAATCGGTGAGCTCAGGCAATCCACACACCCGGCCTCCCAGAGGGCTAGGATTACAGGCGTGAACCATGAGTTTTTGATCTTTATTGCCTTTGTGTAATATAATTTATTTTATTGTAAGTTTATACAGTCAGTTCGCATTATTTATATTCTATAAGTTGCTGCAAACACTGAATTAGCAAATATTGAATCAATATTTCTAGGGGATACACAGAGTTAGGTTCCTGAGAGGCTTTGGTTAAAGCGTTTTCATCAACTAATATATAACCTTGTTTTATATGTGTTTCTATTTTAAAATACCTTATTTAACATATATTTCTGATTCATCAGCATCAAAAATCATGGCTAATAGCACTGTAACTCATGCCTGCACGAAGCCTCTCAAACATATGCATTTTCTGCATAAAGCACATCACAACCTTGCTTGTGCTGAGGAACACTAGACAGTATTTCAACACTGTAATTGGGGGGCATTTTAAACAGTGAAATAACCCACAAAAAGCGCAAAAATGTGAAAAACTTGGCACTAAATATACCACGAAAAGGACACTTGTTTATAGTAGGACAGCGGAAACAAGAAGGCCTTGTTCAACCTCAGCTGGGAACACGCACATCGGGCAACTCAAATTTTTCGCAACTCTGCACATGCACATTGTCCACGAATGATTGCAAGTATTGACTATGGGGTTACAAATATATTTTAGTGAATATATTTAGTGAATAAGCAAATTCACACATATGGAATCCACAAATAATAGGCATCAACTACTATATAACTGAATTTTCAATAATGGCTGTGTTTATAACAACCCACTCACAGAATTTCTAAAATATTAACAGTTAGGTCTTGTAAGCCTGAATGAGCCAGCTCCAGCACAACAGTGACTGGACTAGACATTATCTTGACAACCATCTCCATTGACCTGTAAACTCCTACCAGGCAGAAACCAGGTCTTGTTTATTTCATTATTCCAGCACTTAGCACAATGCCTGGCTCATGGCAGGTAATCAGAAGTTGTTAATAGATAAATGACTGAATGAATGCATGAGTGAAGTTCCCTCTTTTTATTGTTAGGGAAAAATAACAAACTCTCATTGGAAGAGCATTTTATGTTTGTAAAGTACCTTCTCTTCCAAAGGTTGTTTGGTTTCCATCTAAAAGTTGTTTTTACAAAATTCTGTGGCTGGCATCTAGCTTTACAAATAAGAAAATGAAGCACTGAGATTAGGTGACTTCTCAAAGGTGATAGAGTCAATTAGGAAGACAACTAGGACCCAAATAAAATCTTCATACTTCAAATCTCATGTGCCTGCATCACATTATGATTAACTATTAATATAACCTTCCAATTAAGGAGAGTATCGACAGAAACACACCCATGTAGTGAGTGTGCAGAGTATCCACATTTGCTTCAAAGGTTTTAACTGAAGTCACTAGCCTACTCAACAAACAAAAAACAACAAAACCACTTCCAATAGTAACAGCTTTTCTGTTACTCATGACACAAAATTTAGTGCTATGAATTTTAAAGATGTCAGATAACTGCAACACAAATTCTTCAACCGCAATTGTTTCTGTAGCACCAGTTCTTAAGGAAATGTGTCTAAAATGTATGATAATTAGAAGACTGCTGAGGTATATCCTGCCACCTTTGCAAATTTCTAAATTCTCAAATGACAGAAATGTTTGTACAAGCTCTTGGCTATCTCCTAAATCGTATTTCCTTTAAGAGTAACTTACTTCCTGTGCATGTCCACACACCACAAATTATCTGTCTTTGCAACTTTTACCAATGTTTTCTCTTTCACTTTGGCTATATCTAACAAAGAAATATTTTTAACTGCTTTGTACCTGATGTAAGTAGAGAATACAAGAGCCACGTTGAGGTTCAGAGACTAAGTGGTCAACTAAACTTAGTGGTTAAATGATACAGTTCTGCAATCCAGCCTCATAAAACACAAAATTTAAATTATAAAAAAAAATCTGGAACTTCAAATGGCCTCTTAAATGTACTGCCATACTCAAAATCTGACCTCATCTTTGGATATTTCGGATCATAAGGTTAACCAGCAGTGCCTGGTTCCTAGTGGGAACTAAGCAAATAACTTAGTAACTCATCAGAGTTTAGATTGTCTTCATAAATTTTAGGAACAAGAAAAAGTGCACAGTCATCGAATGAAAGATCTTCCTTGGCTCTTTTCATGGCTAATGGACCACCTATCAGCTTGGCCACATTCAGAAGGAAGTTTGCTAAATATGTGCAAAGTAGCTACTCTCAGCTTTGGAATATATTAGTGTACAGTTCACAGCTTTATTTCTTTTATACAAGGGGCTTGTATACTGTCACAAAAATGAGACTAAATTCATCAGTGGGGTAAGATAGCTCTCTGCCAAGAGTATAATCTGTGGGAATACTTCTCCTGAAACTCAACTAAGAAATCTCAAAAGTCTTCCCTTATCAGATCAACCCTGTGAACCAGTAATCTGGGGATTTCACTTTAGGAAATAACAAAGTATTACTATATAAAGCGCTTCCACAAATATTTAGCAAAGATATAAAGAATGTACTTTTTTACATGGCAAATGATAACAAGATATTTCAGAAAAAGAAATATAAATAACCAATAACTAGAGGAAAGAAGTACAATGGTAAGATATTTTCACCCATCAATCAACCTGGAAGAATTAAAAATGTTAGTAATATTTAGAATTGTCGAGGCTCTGGATAAATACATTGGATGGGTGTAATTTGGTACATCATATTTTGAGGGCCAATAGTCAGTACCTACTGAAATTACAAATATCCACACCCTCTGACCCAGTTAATACACCTCCAGGCATTGATCATATAGAAATATCAGCATGTACACAAAAACATATAGATTCAAGAATACTTCTTTCAATTGCCATTTATTTTTATTGCAAAAATGACTAATAACTGAAGGTCCATCACCAGAGGAGGTCGTTTCATTAATTTTGTCACATCAGTTCAATGGAATAATATAGAGCTACTTAAAAGAAAGTAGCATGTAGATAAGTTGCTGTAGATTGATCACTGGGGAATATTATTAAGTGCCAAAAGTAACTTTTAGAATAATACACAGTGTAGGATCTCATTTAAGAAAAAATTACGGGCATGTTTACATACACATGAATATATGTGTATAGAGAAAGGTATAAAAGACACAGCTATTGTTTCTGGGAAGGTGAATTGGTAGAGAGTTAAAGTGAAAAGGCACCTTTACATTTTACTTTGTGCATGATGACACTATAATAATTTTATAAGTGAAGAAGTATTTGTGTATTGCTTAAAAAAATTTTATAAAACAGCCAAAATAAATGATAAAATATTTTTGAACAAAGCCTTCATGTAGAAAGGAACTGCTATTAAAAGGCAAAAAAGCAAAAGTGAATTTTTGGAAAAAAAAAAAAATGAAAAGACTGAGAGAATGTGTGTAAAGGTTCAAAGACCACTTGCTGACTCTCCACATTAAAGTTAAAAATTGGCCACTAAAAGAACAAGGCCAAGAACCAAAGGGATTCTGTTGGCTGCTTGGGCTTAACTTAATCAGATCGGAACTTGGAAAGAACATGAATAAAAATGTTTCTTTCCACCTCTGTGGTAAAGATGTCCATGAATTCTTTGCAACTCTTCCCATCAAGAGAGAGAATCTATGTCCCCTCCTTCGAATTTAGGCATGCTGTATGACCTGCTTTGACCTAGAGTATGGCAGAAATGACAATGTGCTTATTCTGAGCCAAGCCTTTGAGAAGCCTGGAAGCTTCCATTGTCTAATTATAAGAAGCTTGACTATGCTGAGACCACCATGAGAAGGCCCAGCTAGCCATATGGAGAAGCAACACTGCAAAGAACTGAGACCCAAGTGTATGACTTCAGCTGAGACACCACAACCACTTCCCAGTTACTCAAGCCACCTAAGCCAAGGACCTACGCATTGTGGAGCAGAGAAAAGCGACCCCCACAGTGCCTCTCCAAATACCTGGCCTACAAAATCACAAGCAAGTAAAATAGCAATTGCTTTAAAACACTAAGTTTTGGGGTGATTTGTTCTACAGCAATAAGTAACCAAAACCCTCTGTGCTGTTTTCTCCCCATTCTCCTAATGAGAGATTTGTAGTCACGACACAGTTGGACTTTATTACAAATCCTACAGTCACAATGCTGACCAAGAATATGAACTAACATTCTGACTCAAAAGATGAACCATGCCAAACATTCAGACGGCTATCTTCCTCGAAACTTCCAACTAAGTATTGTAAGGCAGCCAGTAGTGCATGGGTGTTTTTGAGCTGGAAATAATCAGGTCATTATTGAATTTGGAAAACCAAATTGCCAGCCCCTGACATCACAAACGGACTGCTCTTCTTTGGAACCTGCTGTGCAGAAGTTCATCCAGAGGCTGGCCCTGCCATGGGATACGCCCTGGCTCCTCCACCTGGTCATTCTACATGCTGGTCCAGCCCCTGACTAGCATGGACAGGGAATGTCTGAGAGTCATTGAGGCTCTGAGGAAAGTGGCAAGTGAGGAGCATTCCAGGAGTGGGTGGAAGCAAAGCCACAGCTGTCTTCAGAGATCATCTGGGTGGGCCCTGGGACTGAGCCTCCAGCAGGATCTGAAATCTGGCTGTTTGACTTCTCACAGCAGGAGGTGCACAGTGCCATCAAAGCTGGTCTGAAGCTTCTCCAGATGGAGCTTTTCTTGCACACTGAGATGGGAGTTGCTTCGTTGCCCTAAACTTTAAAGTCGGTCTGTTCATAAGAATCACAGCTTCTGACATGCACATCTCAACCATTCACCATGCTCCAGAAATCAGAAAACACTGTATCCGTCCAGATGAATGTGCACAGATGTTTCTGACTTCATTCTCTAGTGTGAAAAATAAATAATTGAACTGTTCTTTCTGATTTGGGGATATTTTGACTTCGTTTCCTGGGACATTTTCTGGCTAATATGCAGCTGAAGTTTTAAATTTTTAGTTGCTCGGCAGAAGTAGATGTGACCACCATCCATTCCAGACCTAGATAGAGCCTTGCTACTCTGTGGATCAGTAGCACCAGCATCACCTGGGAGCTTGATTAAAAGGCACAATCACAGGCCTCATCCCAAACCTACTGCATTCAGAATCTGCCTTTTAACAAGATCAGGGGATTTGTGTGCACCCTCATGTTTGAGAAGTGCTGCTCTGGTAACTATATTGCCTGCCACCTCCTTTGGCTGTTGTTCCAGAAATATCCAGCTCCTCTTTCATCCCCTCAAAATTTCTTGAAGACAATCAGTTTTTGACAAACATGAGAAGTGGCTTAGAAGAGGAAAAGCATTCCCAAATAAACAAACTCAATGCTTCATATAGCAGAAATACAATTAGGTGTGAGTAGAATTTTACCTTAATAAGTGTGGTTAGGGGCCAGATCGCATTCCCCAGAAAGATATGTTGAATTCCTCACCCTCAGTATATCAGAATGTAACCTTACATGGGCATAGGATCATTGAAGAGATAATTAAGATGAAGTTATTCTGAAATAGGGTGGACACTTAATCCAATATGACTAGAGTCCTTAGAAGAGATACACAGGGAGAAGATGGTCATGTGACAATGGAGGCACAGACTGGAGTGATGGGTCTACAAGCCAAAGAATGCTGAAGACTGACAGCAAACCACCAGAAGCTAGAAGCAGCAAGGAAGAATTCTCCCCTGCAGGATTCAAAGGGAGCATGGCCCTGGTGACACCTTGATTTTGAACTTGTAGCCTCCAAAATTCTGACATAATAAACTGTTGTTTTAAGCCACTTAGTTTGTAATACTTTGTTATGGTAGCCCTAGAAAATGAATATAGATGGGGAAGGGGCTTAATGGACTCATGCTGTCTACACGTCTCAGCTCTTTTCTTAGCCCAAAATGAGTGCTACAAAGGGTCTCTCGCCCTCATGATTCAAGGCTGAAGATTCTCTAAGCCAGCAGTTCTCAACCTGTGGGTCGCGACCCCTTTGTAACAATGAAAATACATCACGACATTAGGAATGTTGAGAACCACTGCTCTGAGCACTATTGCTATCTCTGGTGATAATATCACAGAAACAACTTTTAAACAGCAGCAATAATAAGGGAACAGAAATCAAGTATTGGAAAGTGCCTCATATAGCCGTGCCTTGTCCTGTTTTAAGCGCTGTAGAAATGGAAGGAAGTGAAAGAGCACAAATACCCTTCGAAACTAACTCCATCAGGAACTCAGCAACCAAGCTGGCTGGGTTGATGAGCACACTGCAGAAAATACCCCTCATCTGGCTTCTTTTTAGCTCTGTTTCTCTTGCCATAGGAAGGATCTTAGCTGGTCTTGACTTGTCCTATTGAAAGCCACATGGAACTTTCTGCTGTGCTTCAGCAACATCACTGATGCAGTTACCCTGATCTTTAAGCTGACAGGGGAAATCCTGCCCAGCACCCTTTCTCAGATACCAAATGTGTGTTTTTTTATTTTCTCTTATCCCTCCCTGTGGTTTACCAAGAATTTCGAAAGATGTTTGAGCCAAGAGAACCTCAGTAAACATTGGTCCAACTGTCTTACATGATGAAATGGAGGTCCAGAAAGGTCAAATGCTGGGCAGTAAAGTCAACATATAAAAAAAAAAAAAAAAAAGAAAGAAGGAAAAAAAATTTAAACCATCCAACTCCTAGTCTCTGCTAACTTTATGGCCATGGTAAATATATTGCCTGTCAACCATTTTTCATCTGAGGCAAGATTTAGGAGATCACAACAACAACTTGAGCACAGCCTTTGAAGTTAAACAAACCTGTTTGAGTTCTAAATCTTCCACCTACATCTTGAGTGACCCTGAGCAATGTAGCCTCTTGGCTTCCTTATCCCATATGGCGGTGATAGCACCACCTACCTCAAAGACTGTGGAAAGTTCTGCGTCAGTTGAGATGGTTTCAGCTCACAATGTCTTTAGCCCTACCTATCTCAGCCCTTTAGCATCTTTTTCTTCCAGAATTCTCAATGTTGACTTCAGCTTTAGGCAATCAGCAGCAAGATGGCTACAGTGGTTGCAAGCATCTCCTCTAGGCATAGCAACCCAAATAAAAGACAGACTGTTTCTTGTGGCTTTCTCTTGGGAATGAGGCCCAGAAAAGCCCTCAGCAGACTTTGCTCACTCTCGCTGGCTCAAGTTAGGTCATATGCTCATTTAAGGAGGAAGGGAATAACTCAAGCCAACCTGGCATCCCTGAAAATGTGAATGGGATCGACTTCCTCCAAGACACATGGCTGAAAAAGCACGCATGGTCCTGTTATAAAAGAAAGCAGAATGGATGTCGGGGAGGCAAGAAGCAGTGACAATTAAAATAAATATCTTCCATTTACCTCTTTTATTAGGAGCGAAGACAACACTTCTGAAGTGTCTTAGATAACCCTTCTGACAAGTTTTAATAGTAGCAACTGAGGGATTCTCTTCCCTCCCACATGCCATTTCATCCAAATGGAGTTCCCTGACCTACCTGCTATAACATCACCCCATCCCTCTGGGAAATATGTCAACTCAACTGTTCATTCCCAGTGACTAAGCAAATATGTGGGCTTCACTCACCCCAGAGTTATACTGGAAGTAAATATCTAAAGATAAAATCATCCACATGAATAGTGCTTTCAAGTTTACAAAACTCTTAGACATATCTAACACGAGCCTCTACATCTAAGAAAAATGCAGAGAGAAATGAAGGGACTTGCTGTAAGTTCCCAGCTAATAAATGACACTGCTTTGTCTAGAATGATACCCCAAATGTAATGTGCTTTCTGCTACTCTGCATCACAGCACAGAATCCTAAGTAGAAATTTAATATGTGTGGCAGTTACAAACAAAATAGATAACTGGTGCCAACTGCATTATGAGGTTCTACATTGTAGAATTTCACGGGATTTATTTTAGGATTATATGAAGTATTGTGTATTAAGCTCTTACTACACTGCCTAGAATTATTGAATGGTCAGGAAATATCAGTTATTTACTATTCACATTCTTGTTACTATCAGAGAACTTTGATAGTTCCTTTCTCTTTCTCTTTCTCTTCTCCATGAAATAGCAATGAAAATAATTTTATGGTTGGGGGTCACCACAACGTGACAAACTGTCTTAAAGGGTCGCAGCATTAGGAAGGTTGAGAACCACTGTTCTACAAAGTCCAAGCCTCAGGATAACCCTTCTTTCAATCTCCATCCATTTTGTCATCCAAAATCTTCCTAGGGGCACAGATAAAACTTTCCTTAGTTCAAAGTAGAATTCATTTATTTAGTAAACATTTATATAGCACTTTCTGTGTGCCAGGCATTATGCAATATGCTTTACAAGTAATAATTTACTTATTCCCATTTAGTTCTATCTGTTCAGAGAAGTCCCAACATCTCGAGGTCATACACGTTTCACAAAAGCTTTGTATGATTTATTCCACTGGCTATCCACCAAAGAATGAGACCCCACGGCCATCCAGAATTCAGGAACAGATCAAACTTTCAAGCAAAAATCTGTTCCAGACATAGCCACTTTTTGTCCTACTCTTGTATCAGAAATAACCTATGCCCAAATTGCCCAGTCAGAGCCCACATATGTAAGCAAATCATACTGTGGTCTGCAATTGCTTGAGAGAAATTTTGGATTGTCCTAAACCTTATTACATAACATAATCCTTTTGTAACCCCTTTTTTCTATTTTGGCAGATTATAATCTTCCTTAAAAGGCAAGGGAGCTCTCTGGTTCAAGTTTCGGAGGGCCAAAGGGCATTGGTTGGTGCTGCTTTTGTGTCAACATTTTTAATCTTCCTGTTGGTATTTTAAAATAAGAGGTCAGCCATGAAAATTATAAACTGTACAGTGTAAAAGTCCCTGTGAAGTGCTGCCATGTGCAAGAAGGGCTTTGTGACTTGCCCAGAGGTCCCAGTATGCCTCCCTGCTTTTCGTGCAGCAATAATTAGTATGAAGCTCTGAAGCGTTTATTCCTGAAGCTGAGAAGAGGACATTTACACAGGTTCCAACCGTGGACCACTGCTGTTTGCAGTATACAGTCTCCATTAGCAGTGTGGAAGGATAAAGCCTTCAAAGTGTAAAAAGAGAGAATTGAGGATTTTTTTTCCACTTAACACTTTGGGATAACCCTTTTAAGGAGGGTACAGTCAACAGCCTCACATTTTTGCAAAAACAAGTCACAGTTTTTTTTTTTTTGTTTGTTTTTGTTTTTTTTAAGTGGAAGGACAGAGTTTATTGAAAGATAAAAGAGATAAATAAGGTAAAGAAGGAGAAATGAACCTCTGGCAATGGGGGGGAGCGCGAGTGGGGCCTAACAAGTCAGTTTTATCGATTTCAAGATTGTACCATTCTGTGCCTTTTTAGTCCATTTCACTTTCTTTTTCTTTTTTAAATTAAAATTTGCCACAGATATCATGAATCAATAAAAATTACTGTTCCTCATACTTTGGGGAACTAGAGAAAATTCTGTTGGATTTGAAGAAATTTTGCTTATTTGAAAGCATGATATGGTTTATTAGAAATAAATTACCTTTGATTAAACAGGCTATTGCAAATAGGCACGCCTCTATAAAACGGCAAATGAAAAAATTAAGATTTTCCTCATTCAAACTGTCTGTGCCAGTGCCTCTCAGACTTTAGCATGCGCAAGACTGTAGCAGTCTGTGAACATAGATTCCTTCTCAGCCACAGAAAATCTGATTCAGAAGGGGTAGAGTGGAGCCCGAGGCTCTGCAGATCTAAGAAGCCCCCAGTGGCTGCCGCAGCTGCTGGTCTAAAAACAAGTAACCTATTTAGTGAAGCTGAAATCCCACCTTTAGAGATTCCTTTCCTGAGGTAAAGAAAGGAACAAATAAAATGCACTAACCCATGTTATCAACTAAAGCTGTGTTACAAATTTGGGTTTCAATTCAACTCTGAGAACTTACTTTGCTGCCTTGCCCTGAGTCAGCTGAAGACATCGATCCTACCTTTAAGAAGTCTTCAATCTATACATGTATGTCATTAACAGGGCAAATTACAGTAAGGCTGGGATACGAAAAATACCAAAAATGAAATACAAAGTCCTACGAGGCGATCATATTCAGGAAGTAGCAAACTGGAGATGAGTAGGCAGAGGATGGTCAAAGAAATCTTTTAGAGAAGATTTGCGAGATCCTTTATAGCTTGCCAGAGAGCTGTCATAT
Source organism: Loris lydekkerianus (assembly GCA_963574355.1). Lineage (NCBI taxonomy): Eukaryota > Metazoa > Chordata > Mammalia > Primates > Lorisidae > Loris > Loris lydekkerianus. Next base: position 20,727 of record CAUYPK010084721.1, read on the forward strand.
ATGTAGTAACCTCATTTATCCTGTGGTAGATACGACTTTCTCCATTTTGTACGTAAAGAAACGAAGACTGAAAGAACTAAAATAATTTTCAAAGTGACATTAAAGATGAATAAGACTTTAAATGGTGCAGCCAAGATGAAGGGCATCCGTGGATGAAGAAATAGCAGAAGAGAAAGGAAATTATAAGTTTCTCTGATAGTACTAAGAATGTAAATAGTAATTAACTGATTTTCCTGACCATTCAATAATTCCAGGCAGTACAGTAAGAGCTAACATACAGTACTTCATATAATCCTAAAGTAAATCCCATGAAATTATTATTATTATAATCTCCTTTCACCAAGGAGGAAAACTAAGGCACAGAGTGTTTGGGTAACATGTCTGAGATCATATAGCTGATTAGTGACTCTGCCAGAATTTGAACACCCAGGTCTCTTAGTGTTTTCTTAGAGAGAAAGGGGTGGACCGTAGGACTAGGACTTTTATCCTTAAAGTGAGGGGAAGATAAAGTTACAAAAGGGTCTTGACTATCTAAGAAAAGTTGGACTTGATATGGTAAGCAAAGGAGATTTAATGGAAATTTTGTTTTGTTTTATTTTAGGTATGAGAGTGAAAAAAATCAGAGATCTATTTTAAAATGGGATCTCTGGAAACAGAGTCTAGGATAGTTTAGAAGGGGATGGAGGAGGCCAGGAAAATCAGTTATGGCTGCCAGGAGTCACCTGAGAATTGGAGCCAGAAGGTGATAAGCCCCAGGTAAGTACTGAATTAGAGAAAGGTAGAAAAAGGACTGCAGAATTGAGATTCTGCAAGGAGGAGCTGCTGCAAAGAGGTATCATAAACAGTCTTAAGCATTGGAGACCTATATTGACCTTGGAAAGCCTGAAGTCCTTCACTTAGTATAGTACTTTACAGTTTGCCATAGAGCTTTTGTATAATCTCATTTCATCTTTAGAATAAGCCTACCCTACTTTGTAAGTAAAGAAATGAAGGCTTGGAGGATGAAAAATAATTTGCCAAAGTTATAAAACAAGGAAAGCTAGAGCCAAGGAATAAAGTTCAGATCTTACATTATACTTTCCTAAAAGAAAAATTTGGACACGTTTCACAATCTTGCAGAGACAGCCCTAATGGTGGGTCCCTGTGGCAGCAGGTCATAGGGCTCTACCAGCTGTCAGTAAAAAGAGGCTTCCAAGATCAAATAAGATTAGGTAAATTGGATTGCCACTTGCAGAACTGGTCAGAGCTTCCAATGTGTGTGAGCATTACAAAGCTTCAAAAAAAAAAGTGGGCCATTGTACACATATCATTTACCAAAAAGAAAATGTTGAATTCAAGGTGGGGGGCAGGGGACAAAGGGAGTGAGGATAGGGGAGGGGGATGGGGATGGGTGTGCTCCCACTTAATAGGTACAATGTTAGAGTGTATGGCACACCTCTTGGGGGGTGGGACCCAATTATAACAGGGATTCCAACAAATGCAAACATTGTAACCTAAGTCTTTGTACCCTCAAATTAACCTGAAACAACTATTAAAAAAAAAAAAAAAAGAAAATATTGGCACATGGAATCTTTGCTTTTTAAAGAATACATGTTAACCATGGGGTACTGTGTATGAAGCCCTTCTCTAAGGAAGCTATTCTCAGTAGGGTTGTCATATAATTGCTTGCTTGACCAAGAAATGAATCTATCAGATGCCTTCAGCACATCCATGATTCTATATGTGAGGCCTGACACTGGAACATATAATAAAGGCTGGTCATTAAAACAATCAAAAGAAACAACAAAACCCCAGGTATCCCTCACTATCTGAACTTGTTAATGCAAACTCTCAACTCTCTGTACTCAAAAACCAAATAGACTGAATACTCGTATATACTTTTCTCAACTGAGATACACATTCTTTAACTTCCTTGGGGAAGAAATATAAGGTAAGCCTTTCTGGAAATTTGTTATGTCATTAATCATATAATAGGCCACGGCTGGCCAATTGCCTGATTGCACCATTCCCACCCTTCTTCACTCAACTGTTTGTTAGAGAGGACTGGAAACCTGCAAACTACACTTCCCAGACTCCCTTGGCTATCGGCCTCTGCTAATGGGTCTGAGAATGGCAGGAGATGGAAGGTGGAAAAAAGGAAGGAGACATTTTTTTTCCTGCTTCTGATTTCTATCTCTGGCTCAGCAGATGGGCTTCTATCTTTCCAGCAGCTGCAGTGATGGCAAATTGCTGGTGGCTGCCAGCCTCTGAGTGCTACAGTGATATTAGCAGATCTGACATGCTGGACAGCTACAGGCTCCAGTGGCCTTTGGTGTTTTCAGGAGTGACAAGATGCTAAAAGCTGCAGCAGTGAATGGATTCCGCTCCTGGGCTCTGACAACATCACCTCCTAGTGATGGTTTCCTCCAATCCCTAAAGTAGCTTCCTGCAGTGCCCACTCTCTGGGTTATCTCACCTTCCCCTTTTTGCTCCAAATACTTTGCCAACACTTTTGCAAAACACTTTTTTTCCTATATTAAATTCTCTCTGAAATACCTAAAGTGGATTCTGTTTTCCAAAATGATCACTGACAGATACACTACCCAGCTAAATTGTCCCATACTCCTGCAATATTTCTCAAACTTTCCCATAGAAGCTCTTCGAAAGCTGGAGAAAGATGAATGTGATTTCTATTTTCCCCACACCTGGCTTCTAATTGTTCACCCCAAAGCAGTTTCCAAAAGCAGGAAATACATTTTCAATCTTTTGTTTCATCTTAAAATTTGTATTATATTTTCATATAAAATATGCCTCATAAATGGCTTGACATGAAAGATGTATCAAGTTCATTGTGTGGTTTTGCTTACTCTGGCATGTCCTCACATACGCCCAGCAGTACAAATATTTCAGTTCGAAAAGCAAGAAATTCAAGTGCCATCTGAGACTACTATCTTAGCAATAAGCCACCAAAAGACTACGTCTTTTCTTTAGAGAGAAAACTCTAGGAGACACCTCAGCAAGGTGAAAAACACGTAGGCTTTGGAGCCAGACATGCTGGATTCCAATCCTAAGAGACATTTAATAGCTGTGTGACTTACAGCCAATTTCTTAACACCTCTGAGCCTTGGTTTCCCTATATAATTAAGGCTAGGGATCTCTGCCATACCAGGTGGTTGAGAGGATTTGCTCTTATATAGATAAAGTGCTTAGGACATTCTAGATGGTTAATAAATAGTAAATTGTTGCAGTGATCTGCTAATGGATATTACAGCCTTTCCTGGTTGGCTTCCAAGCTCCTCCTCTCCAGAGCTCTTAAGAATGAAAATGAAGCTAATAGCCCACTCCCATATCCATCAGCTAAAGAAGACAAATATAAATTGATGGTTATTTCTCTTCAAGAAGAGGATAGAACCCCTTGATCCAGTAACTGACTATTTTTTAGTTAGCTTTAGTCTCACCTGACAGGGACCTGTTTTATGGAGAGGGTCAATAGGGAAACCTCTATAACCATTATTTGTGCTGAATTTCTCATTGTTTTCTTAAATTTCTGAGTGCCAAATGGAAATTGAGGCATCACTTCTGCCCAATAGCTCATAGTAGAAATACACTTTTCTCTAATTATAGGATGCATACATAGGTCTAATACTGCAACCACTCTGGCTGTGCCTTTTAAGGCAAAAATTTTAATAAAATGGACAGGCTGAGCTTCAAACATTTGGAAGGAATGTGTACTTTGGGGCTGTTGAGATTTTTTTTCCCTTTATCCCTAGGTGAAATCTTCATTATTATTAGAGGCAGTAATAGTCATAATAAGCAATAATGCTGTCATAAATGCATAACTCCAAGAGACTGTATTCAAAGGACATTTGCTTTGGAGTAACTACATTTGTGAGACAGGGAACATGGTTCCCAGCTGTTTGCATCACCTCCTGTCATTCCTTTTCTTCTACTGTCCCCATAGTTATATCTTCATCACTAACTGCTTACTGGGCTAGTGTCAGTAGACCCTGTTTTAAATGTTAAATGGATGATAAAGGAATTATGTCTTAGACCTTAAAGCCTTATTATAAAATATTGTGAAATGCGTTGTCAATTGGAGGAGAGAAAGGGAGGCTTGGTATGTTTAAAAAACAGTGTATTTACTTTACAGAACAATGAAAAATTCTATAAAAATGAATTCTGTTTACTTTAAAATATAATCAGCATGTCTACATCAGCATTGTGATAGTCCAAATAATAACTGTAATCAGTTTACAGACCACGTAAGAAGATCCAGTTACTCATTAAAGGAATAAATATTTGTTGAGCACCTACTATGAATAAGACAGAATAATAGGCAGAGACTGATATAATGGTTGCCATCGTGGAACTTAAAGTCTAAGTAAAATAGTAAAATAGGTAGGTCCAGTGGGTTGAATAGTGGCCCCCAAAATATATGTATTCCAACTTATAAATATAACTTTATTTGGAAAAATGTTATTTGCAGATATAATTAAGGTAAGGTTCTTGAGATGAGATCATCTTGAATTAGGGTGGGCCCTAAATACAATGAAGGTCCTTATAGGAGACAGAGGAGAAAGACTCAGAGACACAGGGGAAAATGCCATGTGGAGACAGAGACAAATATTGGAGTGATGCTGCCACAAGCCAAGAAATACCAGGAGATACCAGGAGCCACCAGGAGCGGGAAGAGGCAAGGAAGAATTATTTCCAGAGCTCTCAGAGGGACCATGGCCCTCCTGACACCTTGAGTCAGACTTCTGTCTTCCAGGGTAGTGAGACAGTAAGCTACTAAGCATGTGATAAAATGTTATGGCAGCCCTAGGAAGCTAATATAGCATACAGTAGCCAAATAACCACAAAATAAAAGTAAAATTGCAACTGCACTAAAAGCTATGGTAAAGAGTTAAGCGATGCGACAAAAGCAAACACCACAGGGCTCTGACTTCCTTGGGAAGTTAAGGGCAGGCTCTAGGGCTGCACAGGGGAGGGATGAGTGCTCTGAGTAGAGGGAATGGCACACTGAAAGTCCTTGTGAAAGGAAACTCCACAACAAGTAACAGGGATCAAAAGAAGGTCAAGCATGGCGGGGAGGCAACTTTTGAGGTGACCTTGAAGTTTTAAGTTGAGGTTGGGCCAACTCACCTAGGCCAGACCTTGTCAGCCATTTTAAGGATTTGGATTACAATCTAAGACAAACAGAGAGGAAAGAATGCAAATATATTAAGTTCAGGACATGTTATTATCATATGTAATCCCTATAGGTAATAAGCAGCTGGTTGGATGAGCTCCATAAAATAAGAATCATTAAAAATGATATATGCAGACCTTTACCATTTTAATCAAAATGTGCATCCATTCACCAATATTTCCATGAAGAACTAAGGTTTTTTGTTTTGTTTTATTTTTTTCAGACTCACTCTATCACCCAGGCTAGAGTACAAGGGCATCATTACAGCTCAATACAACCTCAGACTCTTAGGCTCAAAAAATCCTCCAGTCTCATCTTCCTGAGTAAGTAGGACTACAGGAACACATCACACCTGGCTAATTTTTCTATTTTTTGTACAGACATGGTCTTGTTCCTGCTCAGGCTGGTCTCAAACTCCTGACTCAAGCAATCCTCCCACCTTGGCCTCTCAGAGTGCTTGGATTACAGGTGTGAGCCACCACCATGCCTGGACAAGACTTGGTCTTACAGTCTGGGTTAGATGAATGTCTTTCCTTAACCTCTTTCTTATCCTTAAGGTGTTATCTACAATTTTCTATTTCAATTTTTTTAAGAAAGAACTAAAATATACTTGCAAGCATTCTGAGTGCAGAATCCCTTCTAGAGTATTATTTTCTGAGATCTTTTGTAGATTTATCACTCATACCTAATGCAACAGCAATTTTTATAGCAACCTGTCTTTATTGAGTCTTCCCAACGCATTCAACCTAATTTTCATAGGGGAAAAAAAAAAAATCTCTGAAATGTGAATGTGTTCGTGTTTCATCAACTTACATAACACTTCATTAAACTAGGTAATCATTTCAAAAACTTACAAAAACAGGCTGCAGTCTCTTAGCAAACACACAGCTTCACAGGTAGAAGCAGAAATATATGAGCACCTAAAGAATAGTCTACTTGCAATAAACAATTAGTGGGCAGTGGGCAGGAATTGTGTATTTACCAGAGCGAATAAGTGGCAAGCACTAGTAAGTGTAGTAGGTTAAGGAGATATCAGTTAAGAGAATGAAACAGAAAATCTGAGTTTAAAGGAGAATGGATATAGTATAGAAAAGAATGTACACTTATAGACCAATTAGGAGGCTAACCTAGTGGTTTATGTGACATATTGGTACCTTGGACTACACTAGTTATTTATAATGGTAATAAAATGGTATTCCCAAATGTGAGAGATATTTAGAAGGTGTCTTAACCCATTCATGCTGCTTTAATAAGTTACTATAGACTGGGTAGCTTGTAAACAATATTTATTTCCTCTCAGTTCTAGAGGCTGGGAAGTTCAAGACCAAGGCACTGGTAGATTCAGTGTCTGGTGAGGACCTGTTTTCTCATGGACAGTGCTGTCTCCCTGCATTCTCACCTGGTAGAAGAGGCAAGCTAGCTCTCTGGGGCCTCTTTGATAAAAGCACTAATCCCATTCAGGAGGGCTCCACCCTCATGACCTAATCATCACCTCCCAAAGGCCTCACCTTTATTATCATATTGGAGATGAAGTTTTAATGTGTGAATTTGGGGGAGACACAAACATTCAGACCATAGGAGAAGGTAAAAATGACAAGCCAATGGAGTTGAATCTGGTAAGAGACAGGGAAGGGTCAGAGATGACTCCAAGTTTCTGGTTTGCAAAACTGGATAAGATAATGATACATTTACTGAATTAAGTTATCCTGGAATTGGACCAAATTTGACGTGAGTTTGGGATATGCTGAATTTGAGGCACTTTTACATCCAAAAGGAGTCTAGAACTAAGAGGAGATAACTAGGCTTAAAGTTTAACAATAAAATATGATTAATCTCACCTAACAATACATTAACAGTCATGACAACTTTCAATCAGCAATAATTGTGCTTATTAGCTGCAATATTACCTGTACAGAGAAATCATCATGGCAATTTTGCATTATATATACTCATTATAAGGCTATACATTGACAGTATTTAACCCTGGTTGGAAACAAAGACAGACACACACACACACACACACACACACACACTCCATTCCACAGGTAATAAACTTTGCCAAAATCTGATTCATTACAGTTTTTGTCTATCTCTCACTAATTATAAAAGTAACATTTCTTGAGTATTTTCTATATGCCAGGTATTCTGTGGGCTCACATGGTTAGATACCGATATTATCATGTCCATTTCACAGAGGAAGAAGGTGAGCCACAGACAGACTGAATAACTGGTCTAAGAGTGGTCACTCAATCAGCAGCAGAGCTGAGTCAAGCCAAAATGGTCTAGGTCCAAAGCCAGCGCCCACAATCACTACACCACACTGCCCCACAAAAGCAGACATCAACACCCACAGGATTTCTGAACACAGGGCATACTCCAGAACTCTAAAGTAGTCCCATTTGATTAGGCTCACTGTCCACAGTCACGTGATTTCCCAGCCCCTGCGTTCCTATGTTTTTGGAAAAACACATTCCCTAAAGTGACAGCATTAATTGCTTCTTCAAATCTTTTTAAGTCCTTGTGCTGCTGGCTCACATAGTTTTCTCACTGGCACAGGAAAAAAATAAAGCCAAGGAGGAAACTATGGAGAAGAAAGCCGCTTTAAAGAGATCTGAAATCATCTTTCAAAGTATGCAAAAGGGGAAAATGTTTGCAAAACAATGAGAATTGTCTCCAAAACTTTCTAAAAGCTTTAGCAATACCAGGCACTTGACATCTCCAAGAAACTCTTTAATCTCAGAGATAGTGAAGATGTCATAGGCATCCATGTATTAATAACAAAGGGCTTGTTTTGTTATCGGGCAACTAAAGCATATTTCTTCCCGGGAAATATTTTCTAGATTTCATCATTCCTGGTCACCAATTATGTATTTCTAAATTGCTGTTACTCAGCTGACAGAGGCAGTTGGACAATTATTTGTACAGAGGCATAACTTGACAGTGATTTAATATCACAAACTTCATTGTGCCTGCTCTGATTAAGTTAGTCATTTGAAAACAGTTTGAGGAAAGTGAATTCGTCTTGCACAGAAAAACTATGATTAAATTTTATTGTCTTTCACACATCCCTGAATAAGGTCCTAACCTCATTTTTCTTTTCTATTATTGGTCTCAGAAAATTAAAGTTGTTTTAAGACCTTCCTTTTTCTCTTTTTTTCTATTGCCTCTTTCCACCTACCTTATCCATCTCCTTCTCCTCCTCACCCAACTCTCTTATTCCCACCTGCCATCTTCAGTTCTATCTCATATTCTTTATCCCTCTCGATCCTTAGAAGAATTAAATTAGGTACATGTACCATGTTTTCAGCTTTTACCATTGGCACAAAGACAGAGTTGGCAAATCACAGCCTGCTGGCCAAATTCAGCCCTCTGACTGTTGTTACAAATAAAGTTTTGTTGTAACACAGCCAGACTTACTTGTTTACATATTTTCTATGGGTACTTTCTTTCCTAGTACAACAGCAGAATTGAGTAGCTGCTAATGAGACCATATGGCCCACAAAACCTGTAAATATTTATTATCTGGCCCTTTGCAGAAAAAGTTTTCTGACCAAAGTATAGACCTCAAGATTTAGCAGCCAGATTTCCAGGGTCCTTGGACACTTACATCTCTAGGCCAGGTACCTGGATTCCAATTTCACCTCCTTATGAACTGAGAAAGTCGCCAACTCTCTGCTCAGGTTCTCTCCTTTGTAAAATCAGCCCCCTCCCAAAAGTCACTCTTGCCCTTAGAAGGTCATGGTGATCATACATAAAATATTCTCAATACAGGAATGAGGAAAGGTATGGGAACACTGTGACTTCAGATGCCAGGAGGAGGGGTGTTCTGTGGGCACCATCCTGAAAAGTGTAAGTGACCAAGGCAGCAAATGTATTTTCCATTTTGCAACTTGAGGTATCCGAATTTCAGATTATTTTTAACTTCCCACTCGCCTTTGCACCCTCTCTGTGGATGTGAGAGCTCACTTATGATAAGGAAACATAAGACCAGCTTCAAATACCCACTGTAGAGGGAATTCAGTGGCTGAGTTCACCTATGGAGCGTCTGGGCTCAGCACCAACATGAGATCCCATAGCAAGCTGCCAAAAGTTGTTGCTGACCACGGCTGCTTTAAGTTTATTCTTTGGCTGTTATTAATATTTTCTCCAGATGTTCCCAGATTTCTACTTTTTGGCTGTTGCTGCCACCCTGCTCATTATAGCTTCAATTTATAAAGCACGATCTTATCATTCAAGTTGTTTGGGGACAATATAGTTTCTCTTCAAATTGATTTGGCATGATAAGCCCCTTGGGAAAACACGGATATGGCACTGAGAGCCTGTGTGGAGATCATATGTGTATTTGGGATTTGTCCTCACCTCTTAAACAGAAAATTGGAGAATAAACACCCTATATAAAGTTATCATAAAATGGCAGTCATCAATACAGTGCCATCTTCAGTTCCATAGATAGGAGTAATCTGAGATTAGCCCAAATGGGCCCCTTCCTGTATCCCTATTTGAAAATGCTCATGTTAAAATGTTAGTGTCACTTAGAAGAGGCCAGGCTTTAACCTATCATCACTCCAAATTCTCATCAGCTAGCCAAGTCTCGGCATATTTGATGTGGGGGAAAGAAATGAGAAAGTTTCAGAGTAAGGAACGTGGGCAAGGAGGGCACACCACTTACCTGCCACAAAGACACAGCTAAGCCAGTGAGGAATCCTGCAGAGGGCGGCTCTCAGCACCACACAGGAAGGTGCAAGCATTGGGTTCTTCAAGGCCTCCTAGATCTTGCTGCACAAGACATGAGCATCACCTGGGAGCTTGTTAAAGATGAAGGCTGGAAGGCCCTACCCTAGACGGACTGTAGTTTAATAAGACCCCCAGATGATTCATTCATGCATTAAAATTCAGAGGCATTGCCCTAGGGCGTGCCCAATAGTAAAAAAGAACTTGTGCCAGTTGTTAAGATGTTGTCCAGTTACTAATTTATTCCCTCTCAGCTCCAAACCTACCCTTCTGCACGCTGCTCCATGATGCTGGCACTGAGTTCACAGAGCACATTCTGCTTTGTCAGCTGCACCATTTTCAGCTCTCCCAGCCGGACTCCCCTTCCCTGGGGTCTTTGCCCCACCCCTCTAGCCCCTCCTCCAAACTTAGAGACATCAGCACCTGCTAAGCCGTGCTCAGGCTCAGAGGCCTGAGTTTCAGCAATGTAGGACCCCCACCCTCCGAGTTTTAGGTTTTGATATTTCCAGCTTCTTCCTTGTCCCTCAGTCTCCTGGTGGGAGCTGCTTTCTGCATTTACTACCTCCATGATACCTTCGAGTTCTCTTTGTGCCCTTTCAGTTACCTAGTCAGCAACTTTACACCTCATTAACAAGGTCTTTATATGAACACCTCACTGTTCAAATAACTGGTGTGGCTCTGTGGGCTGACTAGACCCCAAGGTGATATGCCAGAACAAGCCCAGGGGCAGAGTGACCAGACAACTTTCTGTTGCACCTTCCTCGCCAAAGTTGAGGCAAAGCAGTGCCAAAAAAAGCCTAAAAAGAACCAAACACCCCACAGCCCCCAAGGAAAGGCCCTTTCTTCCCCAGAGGATGTGCCAACGCCACTTAAGGGCCAAAGCTAAAGCCAAACAGGAAGCAGGGGCAGAAATGAGGGCCAAATAAAGAGGCTGCTGGGTTGGGGCCCACACGTGGCTCAGCCCTCCACAGGCCTGTTACTTTTCCGAGGAGCTGAGGAGAGCGCCGAGCTGAACTTCCCCCAGATCCTCTGAGCTCCTGTCTAGTCCCTCTCTGAGAGAAGGGGGCCGCCATTCAGCGAAAGGAATAGCTCCCTTCTTCAGTTGGAGTAGGGGTGCCACGGAGCTTCTCCCCACAGCGGCATGCAGCTGAAACAAGGAGCTGAAGAGGCAGGCTGCATGTTTTGCTAGAGCAGAGGTGGATGGGGAGAAAGAAGGCTAGGGGCCAGAATTTAAGCACATAGAATACACGTGCGCGCACACACACACACACACAGAGTGCAGGAGTAGAAAGGCTGGGGCTGTTCACCCCCGCAAGGGTGACATCTCAGCATGAGGTTGAGGTTCGCTCCTATGGTGGAGGCACACAGGAAATGAGGGATTCTCCCTGCTCTCCTCAGCAACTCAGAAGCAAGAAGTTGTCAGGAATATTCAATTAAAAGGAAAGCCAAAAACCCAAAACAAAACAAAAAAGAACCCAAGTGTTTTAAATTGCAAAACCCACTTGCAAAAAAGGGTGTAACGACAATAAAGGGAAAAAAAAGATTGACGATAAATGCCAAATGGAACAAGAATTATGTAACTTCATGTAAACTGGCATAATGAGGAGAAATTGAATGAAACAAAAGAAAATACAGATTTTCAAGGAATTCAGAACCAAATTTAGAATATTTCCTTGTATTATAAGTTCCGAACAACTGAAAAGTATTATGGCTATGAATCATCTCTATATCTATTATTTAGATCAAAGGAAAGAAGAGAGGTCACATCACATTGCTGACCCCTACTATGTGCCTGGGATGTGAGTAGCAGTGCTAAACTGTTTTTTTTATTGTTGTTGTTTGTTTGTTTTGTTTTGTTTGCAGTTTTTGGCCAGGGCTGGGTTTGAACCCGCAACCTCCAGCATATGGGGCTGGCACCCTACTCCTTTGAGCCACAGGCACCGCCTAGCAGCACTAAACTTTTAATCAGGGAGTTTTCTCTCATGTGCCAAATAAGCCTGCAGTCATTACCTTCCCTGTTTTAGAAGGAAAAGGAAGCTCAGAGGTCCTGAGGCTTACTGAAATTTGGGCACATGGACAAATGGAATTGGGCTGCAGACTCCATAATCTGTCTTCCAAACCATGCAGCTGCCTCCCAACAATTTATTTGTGGATTATTGAAGTCCCTCATTTTTTACAGCCTGCTCTGATTTATCATTTCCTGAGTTTTGATTAAAACATTCAGCTTTGCCTATATGGGCCTGCTGATTTTTAGCCTGAGAGTTATTTTATAATTTTCTCTAATTCTCTTATGAGAAATGATCTATTTGGACGTTTTATGTTGATTGAGGGCAATTTTGCTAATTTTTTTTCCCCAGAGAAAAAAAAATTACCAATTTTGAGTAGAATTTCAAACTTAGTTGCATAGAATTATGCAAAATTACCCAATTTAATAGCCTTTGTTTCTTGATCATGCTTTCAATATAGCTTTACTTTTAAAATTCATATAAACATTTTATATTCAGGGGAAAAAACATTCAGCTTTCCTAGATTTGATTATGTAAGTAGCTCATTACATAACCCTACTACAGTTCTAGTATTTAAGTATGGAATTTTCAGCCACCGAGAATCTATATTCTTTGCTCATCATAAAGGAAGTTTCATTTATGAGCTCCTTCCTCAAGCATTACCTGTACCATGGAGCTTATCACCTGGTAAAATTCTGTACAACTTCAGGATGGAAAGAACAAAGTAAATTGTAGCTAAATCTTTAGGTAGTGCACACTTCATCTTTAAAAACCTCTCTGTTCGTGATGATGCTGACTAAAGACACCACCAAGTTGTCAGTTCTTATAAACTGCATGTTTTATTATAACATTCCTCTGAATGTCCATGAACTTGATCTCTGTAGGGAAGGTTCTCACATTCAAGTTTCCATCCGCTCGGGGGGGGGGGGCGCCCCCCCGGGCCCGGGCCCGGAGGGGTGGGGCGGGCCCCCCGCCCGGGCGGG
>CAUYPK010084723.1:0-10970 GCA_963574355.1 Loris lydekkerianus
CAATTCTCTTGCCTTAGGCTCCTAAATAGCTGGGACTATAGGAGCCCACCACAGCGCCCAGCTATTTTTTATTTTTCTTTTTGGTTGTAGTTGTCATTGTTGTTTGGCAGGCCTGAGCTGGATTTGAACCCGCCAGCTCTGGTGTATGTGGCTGGCGCCTTAGCCACTTGAGCTACAGATGCCAGGCCTGAAAATATTTTTAAAATCATTCTTATTCTTAGATCACAGGCTATATTAAACAGGGAGTAGGCTAAATTTTGGACTGTGGGCTATAGTTTGCTGACTCCTGCTCTAGACTAAAAGCCTATAGTGTTATGTTCATAGTATTTATTTTTCTTTTTTTTTTTTTTGAGACAGAGCTAGCTGTTGCTCTGGGTAGAGTACCGTGGCATCACAGCTCACAGCAACCTCCAACTTCTGGGCTCAAGCGATTCTCCTGCCTCCACCTCCCATGTGGCGGGGACTACAGGCGCCCGCCACAATGCCTGGCTATTTTTTGGTTAAAGCCGTCATTGTTTGGCGGGCTGGGCAGGATTTGAACCCACCAGCTCAGGTGTTACGTGGCTGGCGCCTTAGCCGCTTGAACCGAAGGTGCTGAGCCAATATTTATTTTTCAGTAAATGAATCACTGAACAAGTGAAAATAATAATAGACTGGATTTGCTTTACATTAGAAAGTATTTTTTTGTTTGTTTGTTTGCAGTTTTTGACTGGGGCTGGGTTTGAACCCATCACCTCTGGTATATGGGGCCAGTACCCTATTCCTTTGAGGCCACAGGCGCCGCCCCACATTAGAAAGTATTTTTACCTAAAAAGGATATTCTTTTTTAATTTTATAATTTGGGCAAATCTTTCATGTCTCTAATTCTGATCCTTCACCAGCAAAATAGTGTCAGGCTTAGTTAGCAGTTCTCAAACTCTGCTCCATTAACCCGAGGAGCCCTCACATGGGATCCAGTATGAACGGTAAAAGAGGAGAAGGTAGAGTTAGTGGATGTCAGGGACCCTTTATACTTACACCAGCCAGAAAAGCATCACTGTCAATCTGTTTTAAATATTTAGTTTCCAAAAAAGAATTTATTTGAAGGAAGATTTATTCTATTATTTTATTGTATTCTGAAACTACTATCAGTCTGATGAAGATAAGTAGACAAAAAGAATGAAATAAGAGTTATAAAAATTGGAAAAGAGTTCTAAATTTTTATTATTTATAGCAAATATGATTGAATTGCTGACAAACTCCAGAAAATGCCCTGAAAAATTCTTTCAGACAATAAGAAAAATCAATAAAAGGGTTGAAACTATTTTTTCTTACATTTGAAAACAACCATTTACAACAATAAAAAAAAATCCAAGGATAAACTGAGCAATGGAAATGTAATATGCATATAACGAATTGTATAAATAGTATTTCAAGTCAAAGATTCAACGTCATAAATATATTATTTTCTTTTAAATTATTCATATATGTCAATAAGATTCTTTTGTACTAAACAGATTCTGATTTTATGGGAAAAATAAGCCAGAATAGCTAGAAAAATTCAGACAAATTTTAAATGAATAATTCCAAATAAACAAGATTTTTCAGAATATCCAAAAAAATAATAATAATTCTGTTGAATTAAATGAAAACCTGGGAAATAATAAAAATAAATGACCTTTATATTGTATATGAAAATGTAAGTCTATAAATAATTAAAACAATTTGATCGTGGTGCCTGAATAGACAGATCAATGAAATGAGATGAACAGCCCAGAAATAGACTGAGAAGCATATGAGAATTTAGGATATGATAAAGGTGGCATTTTAATTCAAGGTAGAAAAAATGAGTTATTCAAAATATAATGAATCTGGCAAAACATAAAATAACTTCTTATTTTAATAAATTCGATACAGATAAAAGAATTAAATCTAAGCAATGAAAGTATAAATGTACTAGAAAAAAATACAGTAGAATTTTTTATAATATTGAAATAGGTAAGATCTTTCTAGACAAGAAACAAAGCCTAAGAGATTTTAAAGAGCTGACTTACATATTTAAAATATAAAAAAAAGTTGAAAGTAACTTAAAAGTTACACATTTAAGCCTGGAAAAATACCATAAATTAAGAAGTTAAGCCGGGGACAGTGGCTCACGCCTGTAATCCTACCATTCTGGGAAGCTGAGGCAGGTAGATTGCCTGAGCTCAGGAATTCAAGACCAGCCTGAGCAAAG
Source organism: Loris lydekkerianus (assembly GCA_963574355.1). Lineage (NCBI taxonomy): Eukaryota > Metazoa > Chordata > Mammalia > Primates > Lorisidae > Loris > Loris lydekkerianus. Next base: position 2,216 of record CAUYPK010084723.1, read on the forward strand.
AGAGAGACCTTGTCTCTAAAAATAACCAGGCACTGTGGTGGGCACCTATATTACCAGCTACTTGGGAGAGAAAGGCAAGAGAATTGCTTGAGCCCAAGAGTTTGAAGTTGTTGTGAGCTATGACATCATAGCACTCCAAGTGGAGTCTCAACAAAGTGGAGTCTCAACAAAAATTGAGACTCTGTCTCAAAAAAGAAAAAGGAATAAACTGAGGGGAAAATACTTGCAGAGACAAAAGGGACAAACTGGGAGGCAAATACTTGCAGCACACATAATAGAAGATAATTTTCTCAGTATATAAAGAGAGCAAATCAGTAAGAGAAAAACCTACATTCCAACAGAAAAATAACCAACATGACAAAGATCATAGAACAAAAATACCAATGGCTTTTTAAAACAAACAAGATGACAATTGTACAAGTTGACTTAAAGATCTCTCATCTACTAAAGAAGCAAAATGTAAAATATTTATGGCACTGTCTAGAGAGTTAGGAAACAAGCATTTATCATGTGTTTTTGCAGAAAGTATAATATGGAACCAACCCAATGAAGGCAATTTGATAATAGCTATCAAAACTTAAACCCAGAAATCCCTCTTGGAATGTACATATCCTATATATTTGTTTATACACTTGAGCAAACTTAGAAGGATAGCTATTATAAGACATAGCAGGAAATACCAAAACATAGTTAAATGTCATTAGTAGGATTTTAGTTACAGTATATCACTTTAATTGGAAACTCTGCAGACACTGAAAAAGGATAAGATAAATCTATATCAACAGATATGGAATGACCTACTACATGTTTTATACAAAAAATATAAATAATATTTCACTGCGCATATGTACAACGTTGTTGTTATGCTTTCATCCATTGACAGACATTGATATTGATTCGGTATCTTGGCTATTGTGAATAGTACCTCAAGAAACATGGGTGTGCAGGTATCTCTTCAATATTGTGATTTCCTTTATTTGGATATATACCCAGCAGTAGGATTACAAGACCATATGGTGGTTTTATTTTTAATTTTTTGAAGATCCTCCATACTGATTTTATTTATTTTTATTATTTAAACTTCTCTTTATTCAGCCATAAAAAGCATGAAATTCTAGCATTTGCTCTTAACCCAGTAACTAAGAAAATGCCAGGAAGGCTATGTTAACCAGTATGATGAAAATGTGTCAAACGGTCTATAAAAACAGTGTACGGTGCCCCATGATCACATTAATGTACACAGCTATGATTTAATAATTAATAAATAAATAAATAAAAGAAATTCTAGCCTTTGCAACAATGTCAATGGAAGTGGAGGACATTGCATCAAGGGACACAAGGCAGGCGCATAAAGACAAATATCGAATGTTCTCACTCATACGTGGGAGCTAAAAAAAATTGACCTCATGGGGGTGGAGAACAGAATGACGGTTACCAAAGAGACTTAGAAGAATAATGAGGAGGCATGGAAAAAAGGAATTGGTTGATGCATACAGGTAGGTAGTAGGAATAAGATTTAGTGACTGGTAGCACAAGAGGATAACTACAGTTAATAATAGTTTATTGTATATTTCAAAATAACTAGAGGAATAGATATTGAATGTTCCCAACACAGAAATGATGACTGTTCACAGTGATGGATATCCCAATTACCCTGATTTGCTCATTACACATTGTATGCTTGTAATAAAATAACACATGTATCTTATACCCTCAATGAATCCTCAACAATAAAAAAAAACACATGCACCCCCTAAATATGTACAACTCTTATGTACTCATAAAAACTAACAGTAAATAAACAACTGAAAATAAACACAAAAAAGTAAAATACAACTTTTAGGTTTCTAGTTATTAAAAAGAAAAAGAAACAGCAGTGTGTGTATATGCATGCCCATATGCAATACAGAACGAATGTCCTTTATCCAAAATGCTGAGGGCCAGAAGTATTTCAGATTTTGTTAGGGGTTTTTTGATTTTGGAATATTTGCCTATACTTAATGAAATTTCTTGGGAATGGGACCCAAGTCTACACATGAAATTCATTTATGTTTCATGTACACCTTATACACATAACCAGAAAGAACTTTTATGCAATATTTTAAATAATTTTCTAAATGCCCATCAACCCAGGAATAGATTAATAAACTGTGGTATATGTATATTGTGGAATACTATTGAGCCATAAAAAAGATGGGGACCTTACCTATTTTGTATTAACCTGCATGGAGTTAAAACACATTCTTAGTAAAGTATCACAAGAATGAAAAAAACAAGCACCCGAAGTACTCAATACTAATATGAAGCCAGTAGTCCATCTAATACATGCCCACATAGGAGAAAAACTCAATTCAATTCCAAATGGGGGGAGAGGGAAGGATGGAGGATGCAAAAAGGAGGAGAGAGAGGGATTGGTGTCGTCCCACTTAATGCACACAATGTGCAGGTATATGGCACACCTCCTGGGGCAAGACACAATTACATCAAGCACTGTAAATGGATAAGTGCAAACACTGTAACTTAGTTCTTTGTACCCTCAAATTAACCCAAAATTTAAAAAAGAAAAATAAAAGAAATAATAAAATAATGGAAATAATAATTTTATGCATGAAACAAAGTTTGTGTACGTAGAGCCATCAGAAAACAAAGGAATCTGATGTGGAATTTTCCACTTGTGGTATCATGTTGGTGTTCAATTTCAGATTTCTGATTTTTTGGATCAGTGATGCTCAAACTGTCCTCATATATTTATATAAATTATCTCTTAACGACTACACAGAAAACAAGTATCAATAGTTGTTTATAAGGAGATAGGTTCAAAATAGTGATTGTCCCCCATTACCTAGTCACAAATTATTCCGTATAATGGATCCCCAGATGTGAGCTAATCCAATGGCCACCTGGAATAAACATTACATTTCCCAGCTTCCTTGGCAAACAAGTGTGGTTCACTTCTAACCAATGTGCGTCCTTGAAAAGGGATTTGTGATGTTATCCTATTCCTGTTTTCCCTGCAGGCCAAACTGTGCACCTGATTCCTGGAACTCAAGCAGCCTGTTTAGAGTGTGAGAGAAACCATATTTTGACAATGGCAAGGCATCAGAATAGAAAGAGTCAGGGTCCCTGATCATGGTGGTTTCATCATGCCAGACTTGGACTGCTTGCCTCAGGAGTTTGTTTTGTGGGAGAGAAATAATTGTCTATCTTGTTTCAATCGTTAGTATGAAGTTTATTTCATTCATATCTAAAACTAACCCTAAATTATTAAAGAGGGGAGCTACGTGACTTGCAGGGGGTTGGGTGATAGGTAGACTCCCATTTTTTAGTTTAGAAATATGAAGTGAATGAATGACGATATAAATCTCTGTATAAAGGACTCTGTTTTCTTTTTTCTTGAATTTCTCCAACCTTGTAAGGATTGTTGAGGCATCTCTCCTCTAAGATTACAACAGTTTCTGGATATAGTATTCATTCAAAAACCCTAAAAGTCCACATGACAGACCTAATGATTTCTTACTGAGTGTTCTGGTGTGGGAATCCATGAAAACAAGAGGCAGGTGTGTGTGTGCAGTGGGCAATGAAAGGAGGGGAGAATAGTCATTGTAGCATATACCTCAATCTCAGTTGGAGTCTTCCTAATTATAGATACTCCAAGTCTGAGGCTTTTTATACCATCATAAATTAAGTTGTTTGTTACTTGATCAGTTCTGAGCTGGAGTCATTCCAGCACCCTGCTGGAAGAAGGAGATATTTTATTTAATTTAGGATGTGCTGGCAAGACTGCCAAACATCAATGAGAACCTGGAAACATTATCAAACAGAAGGCGTGACACATAGCAACACTGTCAATATATCTCCTGGCTTTCGATTTTGATCTATGAATATTGTTTTAAGAAAGTAAGAAAAAAGAAAAGACAGTGAATTTGGAAATACTGACCAGGATGCTAAGGAACAAAATCCTTTTCACTTTTCTCGGTGAAAGTGAATAAATTCTGTTTATATTCTTATTATCTCTACTGGTTCAGTCCAATCATAGCTGAACATTAATGTATCCTGAGAAACTTCTATTTAATATAGATTCTCAGACTCCATATCCCAAAATGCTGATTCAGTAGATATACTAAAGCATAAATCTCTATATTTTTAGGAAGTTGCGTTGGTCATTCTGGTAGCTGAACCCTGGTTTTTCATTTAGGAAGACCTGACATAGATCAATTCAATAATCTTACATGCCCAATAATGTACTGAATATTTTTTCAGATACAAGGAGGCCGTGATTTGGTCTCTTGGTGACAGAATATTATACTCTAGATATGAATAGTATTGCCTTTTCCACAAACTCAGAAAAAATGTGTTCAGATCACTTTCTCATTTTGTTTTTGTTGTTTTTTTTTTTTTTTTTTCAAGTAATCATTCCATTGGTGTCATTCCAGTATTCCTCTTGGGACTTCCTCTGCCTTATATTATTTAGGGTTCTCCAGAGAGAACAGGATAGATAGATGATAGATATAGATAAATATAGATATAGGTATAGATATAAATAAATAAATATAAAATAAAAAAGTAAAATTCAACACAAAACTATTTAGGACAGTGGTTCTCAAACTTTTTTTTTAACTACCAGTGCTAAGCCTCATGTTGAATTTTCATAATGCATATAAAAGCTTCAAATGACCACATTGCTATTACTTACCTTTAATAAACACAGTATTCCATGTGGACTTTCTTCACAGATATCCCAGGGGTCCTCAAACTGAGTTCTGCGGGCCACATGAGGCGGTGTGATTGTATTTCTTCCCGTTTTGTTTTTTACTTCAAAATAAGATATGTGCAGTGTGCATAGGAATTTGTTCACAGTTTGTTTTTTTTTAACTATAGTCCAGCCCTCCAATGGTCTGACAGTGAACTGGCCCCCTGTTTAAAATGTTTGAGGACCCCCTCCTAGACGTACAGTTGTTTCCTAACACAGGCCAACTCAGCTACATGTGCTAATTTCAAGAATTTCCTGAGAGTTTGGAATTGTTCCTGCTTGCTTCAGGGGAGTTCATGAATCAGACCCCTTTGCTACTACCTATTTAAAATAAATAGCAAATACTGCCTCCCCACACAATCACTGTGATTACAAAAATAAGAAAATCAAAAATTTTTCTTTGGCAATCTCAATTTTTAGTTTGCTTGTGATACATAGTTGTTTAACTTTATTACTATTACTGAAAATAATTTTGTCATATAAAGGAAAGGGGTATTAAAAAAATATATTCACTTCAGGTGGTAAGCACAAGATACAAGGCTATCTACATTCCCAAGACTTACCTTTGTTCCCTACACCAGAGCCACTGTGTCTTAGCAGCAGAGTTCCAAGAAGCTTCCAGCGTCAGCTACATGCTGTGCATAAACAGTTCCTCATTAGGTCCTAACTAGATCCGCAATTTAGACTTTCCTTCTCCTCAAGATAATTATATATGTACATACATATTTTTCTTTCTTAGACAGTCTCACTTTGTCTCCCTGGGTAGAGTGCTCTGGTGTCACAGCTCACAGCAACCTCAAACTCCTGGGCTCAAGTGATCCCCTTGCCTCAGCCTCCCCAGCAGCTGGGATTACAGGCACCCACCACAACATCTGGCTATGTTTTAGAGACAGGGGTCTGGCACTTGCTCCAGCTGGTCTCTATCTTCTGAGTTGCAGCAATACACCTGCCTGGGCCTCCCAGAGTGCTAGGATTACAGGCATGAGCCACCGCACCTGGCCAGGATAATTATATTTTTGGTGTTTTATGTGTTTGCTTGTTAGGTGGCGTAGGTTGGAGCCACCCCAATTCAACCCAACAGATTTCCTAAATCACAGTGGACTAAAAGAACAGCAGTATTTTCTTTCCCAATTCTTTCAGGAAATTCTTAGACTTCATGTGCAAATGGATCCTTGATCCACCTTCCTGCCCCTTCCAAGTGATCAGCATTGCATACCAGGTGCTAAGGCAATATTTGCTCACTCCACTTTTTTTTTTTTCTTTGACACAGAGTCTCACTTTGTCACCCCTCGTAGAGTGCCAAGATGTCAGAGCTCATAGCAACCTCAAAGTCTTGGGCTCAAGAGATCTTATCTCAGCCTTCCAAGTAGCTGGCACCCACCACAATGCCTGACTATATTTTAGATGGGGATTTCACTCTTGCTCAGGCTGGTCTTGAACTCCTGATCTCAGGCAATCCATCCATGTCAGCCTAGCCTCCCGGAGTGCTAGGATTATGGGCGTGGGCCACCTCTCCTGGCCTCAGGTGCTAAGGCAATATTTGCTCACCCACTTTTTTTTGCAGGGAGTGGATAGAGTCTCACTATGTCACCCTCAGTAGAGTGCCAGAGTGTCACAGCTCACAGCAACCTCTAACTCTCGGGCTTAAGCGATTCTCTTGCCTCAGCCTCACAAGTAGCTGGGACTAGAGGAGCTTGCCTCAACACCCAGCTATTTTGTTGTTGTTGTCATAGTTGTCACAGCAACCTCCAGCTCTTGCGCTTAGGCGATTCTCTTGCCTCACCTGAGTATTATAGGCGCCTGCTACAACACCGGTTATTTTTTTGTTATTGTTGCAGTCTGGCTGGGCCAGGTTCGAACCCACCACCCTCAGTATATGGGGCTGGCGCCCTACTCACTGAGCCACAGGTGCCACCCACATCTTTGTTATAGTATTTCCCCCCTATACATCTTAGTTTCAGTATTTTCCCCATCTGGCATTGTTTAAAAGTCAGTCCAGGAACAGTTGGTACCTCCCGGTCTGTTTCCCAGGGAGTTAGCCAGACAAGAAACTTGGAGTGAACTAGAAGCAAGAAATTAATTAATACTTTCCCATCTATCTTGGGAGTGAACTAGACTTATTTCATTTTGTTGAGGGCTTGCAGTCCAAAAATTTGCAGGAGTTAACTGGTATTTTTGTATTTTAGCCCAGGCCTAACAAGTTCCTGTGGTACCTCTCTATCAACCCCCAGTCATTAATGAGCTTCTCTAACCAAGTGTCCTTTCTCCTTTTTCACCTCAAAAATAACTGAAATCTTGGCATACTTTCGCTACTCGCTGCAGTTCTGAGGCTTTGATCAAATGCTAAGCTTCTGACATTTGCTCCTAACTCAATGAATTTGAGCCACACTTAGTTCTTGGTGGTTAGTGGGAGGTAAGAGGAAATTCAGCCAGAACCTGAAAAAGAAATCATCTGAGGAAATGGAATCTAAATGTAAAATTATACACTATTTATTTATGCTTTTCTAGAATTTAAAAAAACCTTCAATGTCGTTTGTTTTGCTATGTTTTATTTTGTTTTGTTTGGAGACAGGGTCTTGCTCTGACTCGCAGGCTAGAAGACAGTGACATCAACATAGCTCACTGCAACCTCAAATTTCTGGGCTCAAGTGATCCTCCTGGCCCCAAGTTGCTAGGGCTACAGCATGCACCATCCACTCATTTTTTTGTAGAGATGAGTCTTTCTATGTTACCTACGCTGGTCTTGAACTCCTAGGCTCAAGCAATCCTCTGCCTCAGTCTTCCAAACTGCTGGGATTATGGGTGTGAGCCACTGCCCTCAGCCTTTCACTTTTACAACATTTGCCAAAATTCCATAGTCCAATTTGATGGGCACATGCAATGGAATGGTGACCATCTAAATTTACTTTACTTTATTTTATTTTAGAGATGGAGTCTTACTTTGTTGCCCTCAGTAGAGTGTCATGGTATTAGAGCTCACAGCAACCTCAAACTTTTGGGCTTAAATGATTCTCTTGCCTCAGCCTCCCATGTAGCTCAGACTATAGGCACCCACTACGATGCCTGGCTACTTTTAGAGGCGTGGGTCTCGCTCTGGCTCAGGCTGGTCTGGAACTTGTGAGCTCAGGCAATCTCCCAGCTCCCGGAGTGCTAGGATTACAGGTGTAAGCTACTGTGCTCAGCCCTGACCATCTAAATTTAAAAGAAGAAAATTCACACATATAGGAGGAATGATTTGAATTTCCATCCACCTGAAGGTAAGTCTTATCAACATCAAATGGTTTATGGTGAGTGGAACAGAAATTTTACAAATATGTCCACCTGTGTTCTTGAAGCAGCCTGACAACAGCAGCTAATGAGACAGGGGGATGGAAAAAGCAGCAGAGCAGGATGAACATTTAATTGATCTGGTGACTTCCAGATTTCAAAAAGTTTGGAAGACCAAGCGTTATGGAAAATATCTTAGCTTCCTCTTTCCAAGATACTCTTGGCCACTAAATTAATGTTCTTGTGGAAGACATCTGCTTGTAGGTGATGACAGAGAAATGAAATGAGAATATAGCATAAATCTTCTGCCCCCGGTTCCCTACTCTGCCAGCCATTACTAGTACATGTGGGTGTTAATTTGGTAGTTGTCCCAGATTTCATAAAAACAAGGATAGCTTTCAGTTAAAAATGGCAACTTGAGGATACATTAACTACCCTTCATTTCATCCATTTTTTCCTATTGAAATAACCTACAGATATTATAAATAGGGAACATCTTTTAGCACCGCTGATAATTAAGAAATAAAGGAATCGTCGCTAAAGACATCAGTACCAGAATGTTTATTGCAGCCCAATTCATAATTGCCAAGTCATGGAAGAAGCCCAAGTGCCCATCGACCCACGAATGGACTAGCAAATTGTGGTGCATGTATACCATGGAATACTATGCAGCCTTAAAGAAAGATGGAGACTTTACCTCTTTCATGTTTACATGGATGGAGCTGGAACATATTCTCC
>CAUYPK010084724.1:0-22880 GCA_963574355.1 Loris lydekkerianus
GTAGGTGTGTAGCAACATTTGTGGGGGAATGTAGAAAGGTTGGTAACTAAAAGACTGGGTGAGTTTGTAGATTCTACTCTATGTCTAAAATTCCATAACCCTTTATGTTCCATCGACCTTGCTGATAATTATATAAGCAAACAACATTTATAACTAAAATTTTCATCAATAGTTTTCTAAAAAAAAGAAAACATTTCATGCTGAGAAAAAGCTAGTTGGTTATTCAAAAAGAAAAGTCGGGTGGGTGGAGGGAGGGGTACTGGTGGGATTACACCTGCGGGGCATCTTACAAGGGTATATGCGAAACTTAGTAAATGTGGAATGTAAATGTCTTGGCACGGTAAGTGGGAAAATGCCAGGAAGGCTGTGTTAACCATTGTGATGAAAATGTGTCAAATGGTCTGTGAGACTAGTGTATGATGCCCCATGATCATATCAATGTACGCAGCTATGATTTAATAAAAAAAAAAAAAAAAGAAAGAAAGAAAAGTCCATGGGGACTACACTTCGGGGGTAGGAGAAATATTGACAAAAATCTAAGTGTTTTAGTAACATGAATTAATTATAACAAGATTTCATGTAACCACCATTAAATTTTGTTTGGAAAAATAAATACACAGAGAAGATATTCAATCAATGAAATACTAAGTCTATACTCATTGCATTTTGAAGGGACTGGTGAAATAGAGAGATTGAAACTTTTCACGTATTTTTAAAACGTGCATTGGTCTTGAAACTCAGAGTAGTTCACAGACAATCTGTACCACAAGAGTTCTTATGTCAATTTTCAAACAGCAATTCTCCATAGGAAAATTTTTAAAAGGTAGAAAACTTTTAAAATTCTGTTCTAAAGAATTTACATATCAGAGCTATGATTATGCCACTGCACTACAACCTGGGTGACAGACTGAGACCCCATCTTGAAAGAGAAGAGAAGAGAAAAAAGAAAAGGAAAAAGAAGATAGAGAGAAAGAGAAAGAAAAAAGTTTTCATTTCTAAAAAGTTACTAACAGAAAAATATGTAGTTTTAAATGCTTTTCTCATCAAAAAATATGACCATAGATGAACTAAGTGTTAAACCAAAAAAAAAAAAAAAAAAAAAAATGCCAAAATTGAAATATAAATTAAGAAAAGCAGTTACTAAAAGCAGAAATTACTAAGTTAAAAGCCATAAATTAAAGTAATAGATTTAATAAAGCCAAGACTCAATTCTTCTGACAGACCAAATACCTACCTAAATCTCTAATGAGATAAATTATAAACAAAGAGAAACGGGCAAAGACAGCACACTAGGTCTCGGGCTATGTTACCCTACACAGCAAGCTCAGTTAGCAACTATCCTCAAATCAGAGTACATTGGTGAAAACTCCAAAGCCTGGGAATAAACCTGAGAGGCTTGTGTAGACCAGTGAAACGAGTACAGACCACACTGGAAGAAAAAGAGAAGTAGCCTCATTTTGAAAGCTTTACCTCCTCCCACATCCTCTCTCTCAGCACAGAACCACACAGAGGATTACTTAGGGCCCATGATTTCTGCAGAGGGAAAGAAGCAGCAGAAACAGAGAGATCCAGCTTTCCTAGCATTCTGAGATGCCTCCCAGGAAGCCACTCCAGGTCTCACCTTACGGGGAATGCAGGGAGTAATGGCATGAATTGGCCACCTAGAGTCACGTCATAAACCAAGGAGGCAGAGCCTACAGCAACCAGTACACAGACATTGGTGACAGTTCTGTGTACCTGCCAGTGGCAGTGCCCAATGGCAGAACCAACCTCCAAAACCAAGTTGGTCTCTCCCAGAACTGATGGAAAGTTCTGCAGGGCTTGAATCCCTAGGCAGCAAGCCTCCAGGCCCAGCCCTAGACTCCACTCCAAAGCCCCATCTAGGGAGAGAGACACCTGCCACTGTGCATTTTGGCAAAGCGTTGGTCCTAGTTATGCTATATCTGGGAGTTTAAATGGTATACTTCTCAGTCTCAAAGCCTGCCACACTCCCAATACTCCATGTAGGCAAGGAGGCAGACCCCAAACATACATTTCTACAGAACATAGCAGCTAGTTTATCTGCCCTAAGCATTGAATCCACCTCATCTCCTGCAGCCTATACAACTGCAGAATTCAAATAGCAGTACCACAAGGAACACACCTTGTGGCCTGGCTTGATCAGAGGCAATTGAAGTGACCAGCCAGTAGCTCTTCCTAAGTCCCCAGCCAGTGGTCTCACCGTATACCAGAGCCCAGCCAGCTGTCTTATTCTCATTCAAAGCAAAGACAGCAGTCCACCATCTAGAGAACTAAAAGTAAATTCTGCCTGCCCAGGGTCATTACCAGCTGGGTCATCCAGTATTACATGCTAGGTTAAACACTGAAGGTCTATCCCTGCCAAAGAATACCTATAAAAGCCAGAACAGGTGGCTATCCCCCTAAATGCACAGACACAAATGCAAGGACATAAAAATCACGAAGCCAGAAATCATGACAATTTCAAAAGAAACTAACAAACCCTAATGAAATGGAGATCTATGAAATGATAGACAAAGAATTCAGAACAATCTCTCAAAGAATTTCCGTGAACTATAACAATAAGTAAATTAAATGAAATTTCAAAAAAAAAAATTACATGAACAAAATAAGACTCTCGACAAAGAAACAGACATAAAAAACAGGAACCTGAGAGATGCAGAAAGCATTTTCAATAGCAGCCTTGAGCAAGCTGAAAAAATAATCAGTGAGCTTGAAGTCAGACATTTGAAATCATTCAATTGGAGAAGCAAAAAAAAAACAGAAAGAAAACACAAACAAAGAAACAAAAAAAAAAAAAGAAGAAAGAAAGCCAATGAGAAATTATAGGACAACTTTAAGAGACCTGACCTTTGCATAAGAGAAATTTCAGGAGAAGAAGAAAGAGAAAAGGGGCTGGGAAATATATTTAAAGGAAAAAAAGCTGAAAATTCCCCCAATCTGGGGAATGACTTAAACATCTAGGTGCTGGAAGCATAGAGGTCTCCAATCAAATTCAACTCAAAGAGAAGTTCACCAAGATGCATATTAATCAAACTATCAGATTTCAAAGGTAAACAAAATATTCTGAGATTAGTAAAAGATAAGAAACATATTACATATGAAGGAGTCTCAATACAACTCTCAGTGGATTTCTGGCACAATATCTCCAGGCCAGGAGAGAGTGTGATGATATATCCAAACTGCCTTTTATAAATGAAGAAGAAATAAAAACTTTCACAAATAAAAGGAAATTGAATTAGCAATAAAAAGTCTTCCATAAAGGAGAAGCCCAGAACCTATGACTTCACTGCTAAATTCTCCAAACATTTAAAGAAGAAATACAAATCCTTTACAAACACGTCACAAAAAAATTGAAGAAGGGAGAATACATTAAAATGCATTTTACAGGCCAGTTTTACCTTGATAGCCAGATAAGAACATCACAAGAAAATAAAATTACAAAACAATATGTGTTATAAACATACATGCAAAAATCCTCATCAAAAATCTTAAGACATTGAATTCAAAACACATTTAAAGGATCATTCAGTGTGATCAAGTGGGATTTATCCCTGGGATACAAGGATGTTTCAAGACAGACATCACACTAATAGAACAAAGGGCAAAAACCATATGATCATTTCATTAGATGCAAAAAAAGCATTTGACAAAATTCAACACCCTTTTATAAAACTAGAAAGAATTCACCTTAACCCAATGAAGTCCACATATAATAAGCCCACAGCCAACATCCTACTCAATAGTAAAAACTTACTTGAAAGCCTTTTCTCTAAGATCTGAAATAAGACAAAAATGATCATTCTTGCCACTTAGATTTAACAGTGTTGAAAGTCCTTTCCAAAGCAATTATGCAAGAAAAAGAGAAAAAAAATCCAAATAGGAAAGGAAGAAATGAAATCATCTCTGTTTGCTGTGTTTTCTCACTCTAAAAATTCTATTAAAAAAAAAAAAAGTTTGAATAAACTAATTCAGTCAAGTTTCAGGATAAAAAAAGTCAACACACAAAAATGAATAATATTTCTACACAGTAATAACTATCCAAAAATAAATTATACTCCAAAGAAAGAAAAAAGCTCACTTAGAATAGCTACAAAAAATAAAGTACCTAGGAATAAATTTAACCAAGGAGTTGAAGGACTTGTACACTGAAAACTATAAAACACCAATGAAATAAATTCAAGAAGATGCAAATAAATGGGGAGATAACCCATATTCATTAGACTATTGCTAAAATGTCCATCCTTCTCAAAGCAACCTACAGAGTCAGAGCAATTCTCATCAAAATTCTTTTTTTCTATTTTTGTGAAAAATAGAAATTCTTTAAATTTATGTGGAACAACAAAAAACCTTGAATGGTCAAGGCAATACTGAGAAAACAAACAGAGCTGGAGGCATCACACTGCCTGATCTCAAACTATGCCACTAAGGGATAGTTAATTAAAATAGCTTGGTACTTACACACGGCCAGTAGAACGCAACAGAGAACCCAGAAATAAACCTGCACAGGTGTGGTTAATTGATTTTTTGATGAACGTGCCAAAAGTACACAATGGGGAAAAGACAGTCTTTTATTTTCTTCTTTTTTATTTTTTTTTAGAGACTGAGTCTCACTTTATCCCCCTCGGTAGAGTACTGTGGCATCACAGCTCACAGCAACCTCTAACTTCTGGGCTTAGGCAATTCTCTTGCCTCAGCTTCCCAAGTAGCTGGGGATACAGGTGCCTGCCACAACACCCAGCTATTTTTTGTTGCAGTTTGGCCGGGGCCAGATTCAAACCCACCACCCTCGGTATATGGGGCTGGCGCCCTACCCACTAAACTACAGGTGTCGCCCAAGGACAGTCTTTTCAATACATGGTGTTGGAAAACTGGACATCTGTCTGCAGAAGAATGAAGTTGGACCATTATCTCACACCATATAAGAAATTAAACCAACTTAATTAAAGACTTAATAATAGACCTGAAAATATAAAACTTTCAAAACAAAACACAGGGGAAAATCTACATGACATTAGTCCAGGCAGTGACTTTTTATTTATTTATTTATTTATTTTATTATTAAATCATAGCTGTGTACATTAATGCGATCATGGGGCACCATACACTGGTTTTACAGACCATTTGACACATTTTCATCACACTGGTTAACAGAGCCTTCCTGGCATTTTCTTAGTTATTGTGTTAAGACATTTACATTCTACATTTACTAAGTTTCACATATACCCTTGTAAGATGCACCGCAGGTGTAATCCCACCAATCACCCTCCCTCCGCCCCCCTCCCCTCTCCCTTCCCTCTCCCCCTTCCCCTTATTCTTAGGTTATAACTAGGTTATAGCCTTTGTGTGAAAGCCATAAATTAATTTCATAGTAGGGGTGAGTACATCGGATACTTTTTCTTCCATTCTTGAGATACTTTACTAAGAAGAATATGTTCCAGCTCCATCCATGTGACTTTTTAGATTTGTTCCAAAAGCAGAGGCAATAAAAGCAAGGACAAATGAAACCACATCAAACTAAAGAGCTTTTGCACAACAAAGAAAAAAACTAACAATGAAAAGATAACCTATGGCTTGGAAGAAAATATTTATAAGCCAGCCATATATCTAATAAAGGGTTAATATCCAAAATTTATAAGGAATTCAAACAATTCTTTAGAAAGAAAATAAATCACATGATTAAAAAATGGGCAAGGAACCTGAGTAGACATTTCTCTAAAGAGATACAAATGGCCAATAGATATATGAAAAAATTCTCACCATCGCTCACCATCAGGGAAATGTTAATTCAGACCATCATGAGCTCTCACCTCACACCTGTCAGAAGGGCCGTTACTAAAGAAGTGGAAGACATCAAGTGGCGGCACAAATGTGGAGAAAGAAAACACTTGTACACTGCAGGTGGGGATGTAAATTAGGACAGCCTTTATGATAACCAGTATGAAGTTTCCACAAAAAAAAATAAAAAGAGAACTAGCAGATGACACAACAATCCCACTCTCGGTATTTACCCCAAAGGTCTGAAATCAGTAATAGACGTGCTCACTCCTGTTCACTGCACCAATATTTACTACAGTCAAGTTATGGAACCAACAACCTAAGTGTCTATTAGATGAATGGATAGGAAAATGTGGTGTGTATACACAAGGCAATACTACTCAGTCTAAGAAAAGAAAGAAATTCTGTCCTTTGCAACATGGATGTAATTGGAGAATATTATGCTGAGATAAGTCGAGCACAGAAAGACTGAGACTGTGCTCTCACTTCTACGTAGAGTCCACTCCTACAGAGCACAGAATGATGGTTACCAGAAATGTCTATGGGGTGGGGAGAACGGGGCGGAACTGTCAAAGCCTCAGACAGGAGGAATAGTTTTTATTTTTTCGCTCTATTGCACAGCAACGTGAAAATCACCAACAGTAGCTTTGCTAAGAATCAATTTCAAATGTTCTCATCACAAAAAATGGTGAGGTGATGGATATGCTAATTAGCTGATTTAATAATTCTATGTTGTATTCATAAATCATAATATCAGTTTGTACTCATAAATATATACAAGCATAATTTCTCAGATTATAATAAAAAACTTTCAAGAGATGAGTATAATTATAGCTATAAAAATTAAATTATAATCAAGTACTACACATTCTTCATACTAATGATTCTGAAAACACGGGGACAATAAATGATATTCCAGGAAAGGAGAAGTTACCAAAATGGGCTCAAAAAGGAAGAGCAAAGCCCATGAGCATGTAAGAAGCTGAAAACTCTCTTAGAGGTTTATTCGCCATAAAGATGCTCCGCCCAGATAATTTTACAGGAGAGCTTTGAAAGTCCCCAAAGACAGACTATTCCCAGAAAATTTTTACTGTCTCCCCAAAATCACACACAAAGACTGAACAAAAAAACTTGAGGGCCATTCTGGCCATCAGCCATAATCCTCATACTCCACTTTGCTTCCACCTGAGCCCCAAGGAGCCCCTTGCTTTGGGCTGAGATGGACGTGGATTTACAACTCCTCTCAAGAGGTGGACTCCATTTCCCCACCCTGGGGTTCCAAGTTTGGTTTTCTGACATGTCAATGGGCTTGCATATCAGAACGTGTTTGTTCCCCAGGAGAACATGTGGGGCTGGCCTGCTGAAGGGATGGGAGACACGGAGTCACCCAGTCACCCCGTCAATAAGCAGAGGGTTCAAACACCAGGCAGCAATGCCTAGCGGAGACTGGAAATGACTCAGTTTGTACAAATAGAGAACTACTTATGTATAAGACCATGTCTCCTTCTTAAAATGGATGTGAAAAGTCTTAAGTAGAATACTAGGGAATTAAATTCAGTAGAATATTAGAAATCTGATACACCTTACACAGGTGAATAAATCCTCCAAATGTAAAGATATTTTAATACTGGGAAATCCATCAATGAATATTTATATCAGTAAGCCCATGATTAATTATATCAGTAGGTCGAAAGACTAAAAGAGACAGAAAAGAAAGCTATGGTACATCAGTATGTGTCTAAAAAGCAGTTAATAAAATTCAATATATAATATTTTATAAAAACCATTTGAAAACAAGAAAATTCCTACTTAAAATAATAACTTGCATCTTAAACCAACAGTCAACACTATAATCTATTATGATCAGGAGCCTTCACCTTAAAAACCAAACAAAAGAGGAATTTTTTTCTATTTGTATACATTTTTAAATCTGTTCTTTATATTTAAGACACTTCAATAAATAAAAATAATTCAGAAATAAATGTTAGAAAAGAATAATTATAAGTAATATGACTAGTTATATAGGCAACCCAGGAAAATCAACAGGACATTTCCTAAAATCAGCAAGATATTTTAATAAACAGAACAGCTTCAGAATATGTATGTAAATAAATACAAAAAACACCATTACAAAAATAAAAAGTTGGATCCCATTTATGATAAGAAAAGAAAAAATAACTAGAAAAAAAGTACCTAAAAAAATGTTTTGTAAGAAATGAATAGTAATGCTATTTATCCCAAATTATGGCTCACCAAAGGATAGAATTATAATATATAAACAGCTGTTAGCAAATCAATTAAGGGAAGCCCAAAATCCTCAGTAACAAAGTGATCAAAGGATATCAAGTGACAATTCAAAAAAGGAAGAATCACAGGTTGTTGATAAATAGTAAGAGGAAAAAATTCGACTGCATTAGGAAGCATCTAAAGAGAAGTGCCTTCCCCCCCTCCCTTCTGCCTTGGTTTCCATGTGCATGAACTTCACTAGATTAAGACTCCTGGCCTCCCTTCCTACCCCCAGCTCCTCCAGGGACAAAACAGCCATGTACAGAAGAGTCTGGGAGGAGGAACTCCTGTGGCTCATTTCCTCTGGGATCTCCTCGTCTTCCTGCCACCGTCTACTGCACATTCATTCTGGTTTATTCTTTGCCATAATCATGACCCTATCAGGCAAGACTCAATATCGTCAATATTGTCCAGCAGGACTGGTGACTCAAATTCGCAAGTGAAGCAGTAATAACTCACTCCAAGATCTAAAGCCGAATTCTCCAATCATCTTCACAGTAATAACTGACAGTTTTGGTCACTAACATTCAGCCTCCTAAGAAAAGGAAGGTGTTGTTTAATAGGCTCCTTAAACCCCAACGATAAATTTAAAAGGTCAATTAAAGTATTTTAACATAGAAAATTGGCAAAAAAAAAAAAAAAAGCGATAAATATTTGACAGCAAGAATGCCACTAGCTGGAGACGAGGAGGCTTCAGAGAAACAGGTCAGAAAGAGCGAGCACAGCTCTGGAAGGCAGATGGCAAAGCGCGCACCCCAGCAGGTGGTTCCTCCTCTCTGAACTCACCTGCAGCTCTAACGCAACCCTGCTCACGCTTACAGTGATTTCTTTTAGATTATAAAGTTTATTTGGAAAATAATCAAAGTACAAGAAATTCTGAAAGAATATCATAAATGGCTTAGATCGATCAGATATTAGAATTATCAAGTAGCAGCAATTAAACAGGCAGTACAAGTGCATGGACAGACAGATCAACAGAAGTGAAGGAAAATGAGTCAATTGCATCAAAGGTGTAGAAAAACTTGGTATATGATCAAGGTAGTATCCCAAATAGACTGAAATAAAACAGTGGTCACAACTCAGTAGTCATGGATGTGGATTCATAGTCCCTCTATAAAAATAAAGTAGATGAATAAATAATTTAAATGTTAAAAAAATTAATAAAACCATAAAACTATGGCTGAAGACGCTGCTTCCACACGAAGGTCATGCAGCCTTTCTGGATCTCACAGGAGGATGCACGCTCCTTTCAATAACCTTGTAAGTTAAAGATACATACTCTAAGCCCTATGGCCGCCACTAAAATATAATAAAACTAAGAACCACAACTAAATAGGACACAAACTACTCAATCCAAAAGAAAAGAGGAAAAGGAAAAAACCACAGCAGGCAAATATTTTTAAAACAGAGAATGAGCTCTCCTCTCCACATGATTAGTTAAATTAAATGTAATCAGGTATTTCAATTAAAATGGACTAAAACTGTCAGTATAGGCTGTTTCCAAGAAATGCACTTCATGCATAAATACAGGCATATTGAAAGTAAAAAAAGAGAAAGAATAAACCAGATGCTTCATGCATACACATCTGAACACAAAACACAGGTGTCTGTCAAAAGTAGATTTCAAGATAAGAAATATTACCAGAGATAAAGAAGAAAATTTCATAATGATAAGCAGGTCAATTCAACAAGACGTGATAATCCCAGATGTATATAAAGACTAATAAGACTTTCAGAATTCATGAAGAAAATGGTAGAACTAAAAGGATATATAAATTAATAACTGTAATTAAAGGTTTGCTGCCTGTCCCATAATGGATAGAAATGGTAAACAGAAAAGATGAGTAAAATACCATATATACTCGAGTATAAGCCGAGTATTTTTCGGCACAAAATTTGTTCCGAAAAACCCGAACTCGGCACAAATTTTGTGCCGGAAAAAACTTGGCTTATACTCGAGTATATACGGTAGATAAGATTTGAGGGCAGTGCCTGTGGCACAAGGAGTAGGTTGCCGCCCCCATATACCAGGGGTGGCAGGTTCAAGCCCGGCCCCAGCCAAAAACTGCAAAAAAAAAAAAAAAAGATTTGAAAACCCCATCGTCGTTAGGTGCCACTTCCAGAACACTACCCTACCTGGCAATTGCAGAAGGCACATTCCTTTCTACTGTTCATGGAATATCCATCAATACCAACTATAAGGTAGAGGATAAAACAGTTTACAAAGAAATTAAAAATATATATTTTAATTTTTTTTGACCCATGGCTTATATGTAGACGTGTAATTCTTAATTTTCACACTATTGAGATTTTTTTCAGTTAAATTTTTATTTTAAATTCGTGATTCCATGATCTCGTGATCAGAGAGTGTATTCTTTCTGATTTTGATCGTCACATTTGTTGCAAGCTTGTTTTATCCTCTGGTGAGCTTCACTTCTTGCAAGCTTGTACTTTCAATCCACGTCCTGTTTCCTTCCTGCAGTTCCAACAATACAGTGTGTGTGTGTGTGTGTGTGTGTGTGTAATAAACAAGACAAACAGGAAATGAATGGGATGGGCTGGCTAACTTTTAGTCCATATTCCTAGGATTGTAACTAGTGAGGCCACCCAGTTGCTATTTATACTAAAACCCTCCAGAAATATGAATTTCATGATTCCCCCCATAACCTACTTCATAGTTTCATGATCCCAGCATAGTTTTTATGCTATTTCTTAGGATGGGTGGTAAACCACCAAGACAAATATGAATTATAAAAATAAATAGAGTACAACTTTAAGAATATGCCTTTTAAATTACTGTGACTTTATCAACAATAATCTTTCATGTTAAGTTTTCAAACTGTTATATATAAAAATGTTTTTCCCAAAACCACTGAAATCAAACATGGATGTCAATAAAAGGATAACCAAGGTCAATGTAAGGAAGAGCGATAAAGTGAAATTTGTAATTTGCAAATTAGCCTGATGTAAGATATTTTGTTTTCAGGCTTCTTTTTTTTTTTTTTTTTTTTTTTCCTTTTATAGTTGCTGAAGTTGAGCTCTGTTTCAAAAAGAATCATTTTATCCTCCCACTGAATTTTGACTCATTTGGGTCAAATCACTTCAAAAGTTTAAAGTGGGAAATGAGGAATAAAAAAGGCAAAATAGTAAATATAAAGTTAAGCTTACCATCACTAGGTCACCAAATGTGGCTATGGAAAACCCAAACAAGTACACAGAGTTATTCCTGTTCATCCTCTGTCTGTATACATCTTGGGAAGATCGAAGGAAAGGCTAAAATGAGCAGTGGCCTCTTCCAAGTTTCATTAAATTATCACATCACATTTTCTACCCAATAACAATTCAAAATAGTATCATAGTACGGTCTTTTTAAAAAAAGACTTTCCAAATGTATAATTCATTTACATGAAAGGTTGTACAAAGACAAAAACTTTTAAGAGTAGAGCTTTAGTGACTCATTTGCTGAAAAGAAACAGCAGCACATGAAGTGGGACCATCCATTCCTGTGCCAACAAGGACTGACCAGCCATGATGCTCTAGGCACAGGCGACTCAACAGGGAAAAAGATGGATCTAGTTTCTGTCACCCTGGAACTTAAATTCAGGTGCACACAAGGTGAGATGTGCAAAGATAGAGAAACGATCCTTTGAGGGCACTTTGCAGGGACTTCTCCTTGCCGTGGGTGGGTGGGAAGGGCCAATGGACCACTCTGGGAAGAAGTGAAGTGTAAGCCAAGTAGAGGTCGGGCCAGTTCTCCGCATCAGAATGGGGAAAGAAGGTCAGGCTCAGGCAACAGAGACACTCAAGTCATTAAAAAAAAAGAAGAAGAAGAAGAAGAAAGAAAGATGGGGACCAGCTAAGGCAGCGGTTCTCAACCTGTGGGTCATGACCCCTTTGCAATAATGAAAATACATCCTGCATATCAGATATGCAGGGTATTAGCAGGGTAGGTCCCGTTTCTATTATATTCTCTATTTGTGCATAATCCCAGCTGCCACCAGCTAGCCGGATGACCTTATATGGAATTACACTTTATAGTAATGACTCTCCTGCTTGGAAAAAGGAGTGATCACAGTGCCTGCCTCCTGGTGGGGTGGGAAGAATGGGCTGAAAATGTATGGAAAGTTCATGGACTAGACACATGAGCCACAAAGCCAAAACTTCTTTGTGGAAGTCCTTAATTCTACCCTACAAAGGAAGGGTAATTACCACTGGGAACCGTGACTGTCCCTCAGCTCTGCAGATAAAGCCATCACCAGGATCCCTCGAGCGTCGCCTGACAAGGTGCTAAGACTCAGTGGACATTTCAGAAAATTGATTGTTTTCATTGCAACTCAGAAGAAATGGTAGCTGGAACTCACAGCTCAAGAAAGATTTAGGAGGTAAACTGTCTTAGCAGTGGAGGGAAAAATCTTCCCATTTACTTATGTAAGTTGGGAAAATAACACCACTATGTGGTCTGTCTAATTTTAGTATGTTCCAAATTTGTACTGTTCAGAAGCACAGGAAGCTGAGTGTCTAAGGGGCCACACTGTCGGAATCACACACTCTAACTGTGAGCTGCACCAAGGTCAAAAACTTACAGAGATGCTTCATCCACAAATGAAAGATATTTCTTTCTCATAGCAAATCTTATGAGGACTGCCCAGCAACCTTCCACACCTACTCTGAATCTGCCTCCCAAGCCTTTTTCTCAAGAAGCCCATGGAAACCAGGACTGGAAAAATCCATGCCCCTGGCTGGAGTCTCCGCTGCCCTTCATTCTCTCCAGCCCTTACGTCCAGCCCTCAGTATGGAAAGGAGGCAACTGATCACCATTTTGTTTGCCATAAGCACACGATATTTGAAAAGGGTGACACCATAAGAATAATTTTAAATAGTCCTGATGGACAAAGAGGTTCCCCAACCCTACATCAATTAAAACAAAGACTGAAACATGAGATTCATAGTGGGAAAGAAAGGAACAGAAACCATCCTGTTCACCAAACCTATGCCACCCGCTTTGCTGAATTGTGGGATTAACTTAAGACACCCACCTACCAAGAACAGAAGGGGATGGTCGCTCATGGATGCCGAGAACTTGTGCTTTCCAAGGCACGAGGGTCAACTTCAGTCACCGAACAAACAATGGCACCAGGTGTTACTCTTTAAGACCCAGAGAGAAGACCTTAAGTGCCAATGCCCTTTCCCAACATTTCCCTTACTGAACCCTCACCACAGCCAGGGAGGTAGGCTGTATCCTTAGTCTTCATTGACAAAGAAACTGGGTTATGATTTAATGAGTTCTGCAAGGTCATACAGCTATAAAGAGGCCAAGCCAGGACTCAGAGCCACTTCTCACTCCAAGTCCAGAATTCTGGCCCTGATCCAAGCCACCTGCCAATTTTATAACTACAGGGCGAGAACATGGCTCTCTTGACCTACTAAATCCACATGGCTGTAACATCCTGGGAGATAAGTTAAAGAAGTCTCATCATCAATGTCCATAAGAGAAATAGATGCTTCTTAGAGACATTTTATGCTTGAAAACAGTTGTCCTGATTTAGCTTTTACAAACTATATCCTATCCAGTCCCTTCTGCCCCTCCTTTTTGGAATCAGTTCTTTACTGAGCTTCTATAACCAATGGCTTCAGCCTTCAGCCATGCTGAGAGAGAAAGGATGAAAAACACTTCTTGAAGGTGGGCAGCGATAAAAACAGAGAAAAGAGACTAAAATATATGAGAGAACACAGAGAGGAAGCTTCAAAAGGACTGTCTACTGCAGCTGAGTAAATCATGCTCCAAGGAACAGACTTTCCCTACTAGGAAAGTGGAAATAAAACTTCACCAATTGAGTCGACTAAACCCAGCACATCCAAACTTCAGCGATACATCAGGCGACTAGATGGCAGCGGGGAAACGACTGTGCAGAATCAGCATTCATTCCAAAGGTTACAAAGATATGCAAACAAGTGTCTCCAGCAGCGGCTTCCTCCATTGTACAATGCTCGCTCTATATTAGAATTATAAAGTGTGGAACAGATTCTGAATGCACTCCTGGAAGGCTTGCATGAATGGAATTCTGTTGACACCTCCGCTGGCAGAGGAGCAGCTTCTGGGAGTGTGTCCTGGCATTGCTCCCCAGCTGCTCTCATCTGCCTCAGCCAGAGAGAGACGGGAACAGCTGAGGGCTTCACCCCCAAAGCTCAGCTTGGCCCCATCATTAGCACATCTCACCCCTGCAGCTGCCAAGGCGAAGACTCACATGCCAGCAGGAAAGCAGCTGACTGGCTTTTCCGACTGAGTGTTTGGAGTGTTGGCGGCTGAGACTGAGGCTGCCGGTGGGTTTGGCTCATTTTCTGCACGTCTTTAGGACCCACTCGCTCCACACGCCACGAGGCAAGAGAGCCGGCCTCAGAGGTTCTCACCTCTGTATCACCAGTTCCTGGCACAAATCTAGGATGAACACAGGCAGCAAACAAATGTGTTGACTAAAAGACCCAAAGAGTCAGTAACGGGGACTTTGACTTCTGAAAATGTAATGGACCAAACGGAGGCAGACAGAAGCCTTCCTACCACAACACAAAACGCCAAGCAAGAGGTGGCAGAGTTTTTAGAATGCCCACAGAAAGAAAGAAAGGAAATCGCCAGGGAAAAACACCAGCCAAAACCCTGGAATGCTGCAGGAGCCTTAGAAACCCAGGTGGCACAGCAGACATAGGCCTTCCACCCAGGACATGCAGGTGTGGCAGCAGGAGGTGTGATCTTGCGCACACAGCTGGAGACCTATAGCTGAGCCCTTGCCAAGTCATCCAGGTGAGAAAAACTTCACCAAATGCGCTGGGGAAACTTCAAAGTGACATGTCTGCTCAGAGATCTGGTGAGGGTTTAGAAGCCTCCCAAGAGAATCGAAACTTCCAGCCTCTTCCCCACAGGTGTGAAGATCAAAATTGCAATAACCCATGTGGTGTAAAATTCCCACAAAGAGACATTTACACAAAAACTGGGTTTAAACAAGTGAAATCCCTGTGGCAGCAGTCCTAAGTAAACAAACTCTATTCCACGGGAGTGTTCATGGTCCAGGGTGCCTACCAGAGGCAAAAAAGTCTGAAAAGAGTTCATAATTTAAAATTGTAAGGCATTGGAAGAGACAGTCCAGGTTAATACAAATCAGTACCTAACAACTTAAGATAGAATAATCTGAAATGGATAATGATCTATACATTCAAAACTATTAAAGACACAGAATACAAAGCAATCATAATCAAAGATCATGAAACACATTTCTAACAAGCTCTAACAAGTTTGAGAAGGAGCAAAACAAAGCTTTTACATATGAAAAAATAAAGACATAAGAAAAGGTAAAGTCAATCCATGGACAGTTTAAACAGCAACTTAGACACAGCTCAAGAGAGAACTGAAAAAGTGGAATTGAGACTAGGAGACGTCATCCAGAGTACACAGCAAAGAGTGATTAAAAAGACAAACATAAGCTAAAAATGGGATGAATGAATGATACGTCCAATACATATAATAAAAGTTCCAAAGGAGATAAAGGAGAAAAAAGGGTGAGGCAGTAGTTGAAGGGATAATGGTTAAAACCTTTCATGATTGACTGGATTCAAGAAGTACAGCAAGCAAGTTCAGATATACATATGCAAAAATAAATCCATATAAAAAACACATGGTAATAAAAATAATAGGAACACACACACACACACACTCACGAAAACGGTAACAAAGAACTGCCTTAAAAGCAATCAGAGGAAAAGGCAGGTTTAGTTCAAAGGAATAATCATTAAACTAAAGACTTCTTAACAGTAACAGGAGAGTTACATGATGCCCGCTAAAGAAAAATAACTGCCAACCTAGAATTCTACACGTAGCTAAACTAACATTCATGAGAAAGACAAAATAAACATTTCCCAGGCAAAAAAGTACAGATATTTTTCTACTCAAAGACCTTTAATGGAAGACTACCCTCCTGAGAAGCAAGCTAAATCCAGACATGGGGGCAGTTTGTAAGAAGCTGTGATGCAAAAAGGATCCCAACTCCTGGAGTAAATCAAAACTAGCCTGGATGGCAGACACAGAACAGAGCCTACTACTGCCTGCCACATTTTTTGGATGAGATATGTGTTTCAAAATGGTAGGACTGAAATACTAGATGACGACAATAAGAAAGAGTCAGAAGAATGATGAAAGGCACACTGAGCCCACAGGATTGTTTCAGAGGACGTCTGAGTTACTGACTCCTTCTAGATTCTGCTACTAAAGTACAAAGGTTAAAAATGTACCAGTACTGGGCTCGGCGCCCATAGCACAGTGGTTATGGTGCCAGCCACATACACTGAAGTTGGTGGGTTCGAATCCAGCCCAGTCCTGCCAGACAACAATGATAATGTTTGTTAAAAAAAAAAAAAAAAAAAAAGAAAAAAGAAAAGAAAAGAAAAAAGAGGAAAAAAAGTATCAGTACTACTATGTGCAGTAAAATTGTGGAAACAGAATATATAACCTCTAAATTAAACAGAACTGAGAAGAAATAGGTGTGAATAATCTTTCAGCAATATAATAACAATAAAGTAAAAAAGAATGAGCAATATCTAAAAACAGCAAAAGCTATTTATTTCACAACCAGCTTGGCAACATTTTAAAAGACTGAAAATAGCAAGTACTGACAGACATGTTTGTAACCAGAACTCTCCAACAAGTAACCATGCAAATTAGCACAACTGACTCAGAAAGCAATTTAACAAAATATATGAAATTAGAAAATTGGTGTACTCTACAACTCAGAAATTCTGTAACAGATCCCTAGAGCTCACAACAAGGAGACAGGAATATGGATCCTGGCACGATCACAATATCAGAAAGTTGGCAGAAAGAGATATTTATCCACAGAGGAGTGTACGATTGGTGATTTAATCACTCAATTAAAAGGGAGGAACAAGCACATATTGACATAAGTCTTAAAAATAGATACTTTTTTTTTTTTTTTTTTTAAAGCAAGTTGCAGAAGGTTGTCATACCCAATAGGGTACCATTTACTAATATTTAAATACAAAGACAATATCAGATGTTGATTATGGGTAGGGGCCTACATAAGCCCAGTGACTTCAGAGTAATCTCCAGACAAGGAAGAGTGAGAAGTAGACGGGGAGGATGGGGAGCAATGCTTACGGAAATGTCCAAGGTTTACATCTTCCAATTGTACAGGTTCTGAAACGTACATAGTGAAATTTGGTTGGTAAGAATAAAAGTGTGTCACTTATTCAATGTTATCTTTTCACCTTTAAAATTTTCATATTTTATAAAAGAATAAATGAGGGGGCCCAAATTCTCTTTCCACTCATCTTTTTCACGATATTTCAAATTATGCTGAAATTGGCTTAAAAAACTGATTTTAGTTTAAAATTTTGACTTAGTATGCCTCATTTCAGGAATGTGCCTTTCCATTACCCAGAAAGCAGCTGCACTCTAAGACAGAACACAAATTCTAACTCCTAATGCAGCTCCCACCAAAAAACCAAGATTAAAACTAAAACAAAACAGCAAAACAGGTTCTCCGATCACACTCAGATTAGAGTGAACACAGTTTCTTAAGAGATGCTGAAATTCTACCCTTGCTTTAATTACAAACATAGCAAAACACAAAACATTTAATTACAAACATAGCAAAACACAAAACAAGGGAATTTTTTTGTCAAATTACAAGCCAGTGCTCATTGGGCCCTGCTAGGGAAAGGTGTGTCACGGTACATAAATATTTCTAAGAATGAGTCCCCTGAACTGATTGGGAAAGACCAAAACTTCCAGGAACAGGTGAACTGACAGAAGGGCCAGAATTATCCAATGAAGCTGTCCAATTTTTTAAATAGTTGCCACGAATCTGAGCTCTTAATGTAGCCTCAGGATGAAATGAAAGCTTCAAGGATAAAAAATGTCAATGTGATGCTGAATTATTCAGTTTCTCCGCTCCGTCTATCAATTGGTGGCAAGTTATACTGAGTATTCAATAAAGCACAGGGAAATAGGGTGAAAAATGAGCTGGAAAAAGGATGAAGGCTGAGACAGCAGCCTGTGCAGAGCCACAACATCCGTGCACACATTTCCATCTGCAGAGTTTATTTGACCTGCATTACCATTCTCTTTAAAACCAACCTAAATTATAATCTCATTGCTATAGGCATTACAATTATGCCAAAGACAAAGTACATCAATTACAAAGTGTTTATCGCAGCTCAGTTAAGACCTAGTCTCCATCATGATATAGCCTAGCAGGGGTGTCCAATCATTTGGCTTCTCTGGGCCACACAGGAAGAAGAGTGGTCTTGGGCCACACATTAAATACACAAACACTAACAAAAGCTCATGAGCAAAACAAAATAAAAAGTTCCTGCATAATTTTCATGATATCCACCACCACAGATAAACAAAATGTCCTCACAAAATCTGCACGTGGCCACGAGCTGGACACTCCTGGCAGAGGTTGCTTTCCCCTGCCACGTGGCAAATGCCACATGAAGCCACAGTTTCCTCTTCTGCAGGACAGTAGCAAGATCCTCTCACCTGGACTGTGAGGCAGGGCAAGGAACAGTGAGGGCAGAGACCTTGACACAACTCCTGGCACCGAAGCACTCAATAAATGCTCTTTTCAGTGACTCTGTGCTGGCATGAAAATTTTAGGTTTAATAAAATACTAACCAAACATACATTTAAAAAAACAGCTACTGAAAATGCACAAACACAACCTTTGAAAACATTCTGTCTAGATCAGATCAACCTCGCCCTTCAATCTCACTGATCTGAAAATTGAAGAACATGTATAGACTCCAGAGCTTTTTAATACAGCGTCCCAAGGGCAGGCAGCCAAGGGGCTATAATGGAGAGCCATGTGGGACAGGTTTCTCACACCTGTCTTACAAATCCTGAATATTGCAAGAACAATTCAGCTTAAAAAGGCCTTTGAAACACACTCTGGTAAAAAAAAAAAAAAAAAAAAAAATTGCAACTGTAATGAGTTCATTACAGCATCATCTACACCAGGAAGAAATATACTTAGCTTCTTCAAATGATGTAGCTGCATTCTTTTTTTTTTTTTTAGTTTCCACAGCTGCAACATTTATCTAATTAGGTGTCTGTTGACTAAGTTTTCATGGATTTTGAAAAAAAAAGTCTTGAAACATTGAAAAAGGAGTTTAATTTTTGTTTTCACAAAGAAGAATTAGAAAGGCCAAATGATAAGCAAGAGAGAAAACGTGTGAATGTTAAGGATGGTAATAAACCAGGGCTGACTTGTACATGTGCACGGCAGAGTCACAGGTGTTCCTCAGTATTCCCTCCTGAAACCCTGAAATAAAGGAATAATAATAACAATAAAAAACAAAAGACTGGAGAGAAGAAAACAGGTAAGAGAAAGTAGCAAAACTTGGGAGGATGGACAAGTTATCTATTTAACTAGGGAAAAGAGAGCTGTAACTCATGAGCTGGAGAAGCGAGAAGCCGTCAGAAGGTGAGATAGACAAGCAGAATGCTGGAAAAATTCGGGAATAGAGTCACTGGGTACCTTTCAAGGCCAATACAGGGTGGGGCTGAAAGACCATGCAGGAAGTTAGATCCCCCTGCAAAGCCAGCAGAGGTAGGTGACTGCCCCTCTCACTGACAACACAGGAGGTGTATTTGCTGAACACACTGAAATAGAGAAGTTTGAGATTCCCAGGTACAAGGAGGAAGCGGTAGCAAAGCAACAAATTGAAAACAAAAGGGTTTTTTTAAAAAGCATACTTAATGGCAAGACAGCCTCTTTAACCCAGGTATCCTGCTTAGCTCACAAGCTGTACAGTCAGACTTAAATTGCATTAGTAGGAAACTGAAGGATTCTTCCTTGGGAAAACTGACCAGTGTTAAAAAAAAGGAGTCAGTAATATATAGAGGTCTCCCAATAAAATAAAATCCCACCATTCAGTAAATCCATCTATGGAAGGACTTCCAATCAGCTCTTCCATGTTATTAAATATCAGAGAAAAATTGGGCATTTGAGAAAAACAGATATTGTAACAAATGAGGAAGAAAAGAGAATCTCAGAACAAGGAGAATGGAATGAACAAAGAATGTTTAACAAGTACTGATTAGTACAGAGTTAAGAGCAATCTTATATTCATCACTGAAAAGAATAGGGCATTATAATAATAAAGAACATTCATAGAATAAGAAACACCTCTTAGGAATTAAATATATAATCAGAGAAATAAAAAATGTAAATAGATTAGAAAATGAAATTAAACAACCTTTCCAGAAAGCAGAACAAAAATGCAAAGACATAAAAATGTAGATGAGAAAATTAAAGGGTATTTTGAAGATGTTGGGACAGCCAGCTAATAGCAGTTTCAGAAAAAGCATGGCAAAAACAGTAAGAAATAATTAAAGAAGTAATACAAGAAAGTATACTAGAACTTTACAATATGAATTATCAAACTGAAAGAGCCCCCCTGAGTTCCTAACACGATTACTGATAAGAACTTCACTAAAATGTATCACCATGAAATATAAAAATACTAGTGAGAAAAAAATAGCTTCCAAAAAGAAAAAAAAAATACGTTCAGAGAATTGACAATAAGGATGCTATCAACTTCTTAAGCAGTAATGGCCCTAGAGACAAAGAGCACATATCTTATAAAACACTGAGAAAATATGACTTCCACCTTGGAATTTTATACCTAAACCAACTAGGAAATGAGAGTGGAATTTATGTGTTTGAGTACTTTTCCTTTTCGTATGGAAGGTATGGCAAACACACATTTCCGCCTTCTTTTTTACTCACAGAACTGTTTTATTTGAAGCACCGGTGTGTTTAATAAGATAGTACTTTGCTATCACTGCATGCACTTAGCAGTGGCCCTGCATCACAGTCTGGCCAAGGAGAACTAAGAGAAAATTTGTCACAAAGGTTCACAGAAATATTTTCCTGATGAAAACAGACTTGCAGGCTCTGCCTTTTACCTTTTCTGCTCTATTACTGCCTGGAATGCAGAGACAAGGCCAAGAAGTTCAGCAGCCGTCATGAGACCATGAGGCAGTAAGAATGAAGGCAAAAGTCGATATCCAAGCACAACAGATCCAAATAAAGCACTTGGCTCCCTGGTTGTTATCACTGACCAGTCACATCTGCTACTACACTGATTACTTTACAATTGTTATTAAAAAAACAAACAAAAACTTGAAACCCCACCTTCTAAAATTTGCTGTAGTCAAGTTTTCTATTCTTTGTAGCTGAATGCATCCCTCACACAGTCACAATTATCAAAAAATTTTATTCCCAAAACAAACTTTCTCAAGAAGTTGCTGGAAAATGTGCTCCATAAAAATAAGGAATGAAAAAGGAAAGTTACAGTGCCAACATTGGAAAATGTGAGAGCGATTCCCAGTATCTTGGTAATAAAGGTAATCCTGAGACAACAGCTGAACTATATGCCTAAAAAGGAACCCGTTCATTCTGGGACAGGAGGAGAAAGGGCTCCAGAAAAAACGAGATCAAGAAAAAATTATGGATAGATTACCTGCTGGTTAGTTTACAATGTGTTTGATCATATTGGAAGTTTAATAATTCTCCCAGAAAGTCTGGGGGTCATGTCAAAGTTGTGCAAATGACAAGAAAAAGGCATTTCCCGTTCTCATTCTCAATACAGAACGTTTCACCTCTGGTCACCAAAATGTGCGGAGATTTTTCCCCACCAACAGCCATTTCTTTAGTGGACATTGACTGGATGTTTTACAATTTAATTTGATTCTCAGATTGTCTTCCTGGAGATAGCATCAGATCTCACAGGTTAGGCCTCAGTATCACGAGACTATGCCCTATTTCAAATGTCAATTACAAGTAGTAGGTTGTCACCTATATTTCTGACCAACTGCCTATTGGCTCTCATTAAAGAAAGGATAAAATAAAACATAGAGATGAACAGCAGATGGAAGAGATACATAAGGCAAAAAACATGGGGAAACGTGCAGAGATTCTGTTCCTTCTCCAGACACACCACCCTCTGGGTACCTCGGTGTTCAGCAATCTGAAAACGCTCCAAACCCTTCCCTTGTGGAGTATCATGGAGGCCTTATTACATAGGCACAATTGATTACACACTTTACCCTCTGATAATCACCTCAACCTAAGTCTATGCCCTCAATTCAGGTGGGAGAGTGGGGCTGCATGTCCCAATTCTAATCATCCTTTTGTCTGCCTGGTGACCAGCCCTAATCCTGAAGCTGTCTAAGGGCCACCAGTCATCTCATTAGCATATAAAAGACGCTTCTTAACACTCCAGAAATTCCAGGGGCTTTAAGATTTGTATACCAAGGACCAGGGCCAGAGATCAAATATACTTCTTATTATATCACAGGCTGGTACACAGGAAAAAGAAAACAGGAAGGGAGGGAGGGAGGAAGAGAGGGAAAGGCAAGTATTAACTTTAGGAAAAATAAAAAGTTGCAAGAGGGATAAAATGGAATCATAACCCACTGCATGGCAGAACTATGAAAAATATTTGCAAAGTCTTTATTTTTTTTTATAATTTATTTATTTTTATTATTAAATCATAGCTGCATACATTAATATGATCATGGGGCATCATACACTAGCTTCATAGACCATTTGACACATTTTCATCCCAATAGTCAACATAGTCTTCTGCACTGCTGGTGGGAATGCAAATTAATACATTCCTTTTGGAAAGATATATGGAGAACACTTAGAGATCTGAAAATAGATCTGCCATTCAATCCGGTAATTCCCCTGCTGGGCATATACCCAGAAGACCAAAAATCA